>JBAMNC010001222.1:0-197240 GCA_037902135.1 Cetoscarus ocellatus
ATGAGCATTTTTCTCTCGGGGGTCAGATTCAAACATCGACATGCTACCATATGACTTTTTTGCCACTTCGGACCCCGACAAATAATGTGCTCAAAAGTGACTTCATGGGCCTTTTCAAGCAGGTGTACATGCTGGTGCACACTGTTTGGTCATTTTTGCATTCAAAATGGAATTATGTGCATTTTTCTCTTGGGGGTCAGAATTAAATATCGACATGTTAACATATGACTTTTTTATCACTTCGGACCCCGAAAAAAAATGTGCTCAAAAGTGACTTTTTGGGAACTTTTCAGGCAGGGGAACATGCTGGTGCAGACAGTTTGGTCATATTTGCCGTCAAAATGGAATAATGAGCATTTTTCTCTCGGAGATCATATTCAAAAATAGACATGCTAACATATGACTTTCTTGCCACTTTGGACCCCGTAAAAAAATGTCCTCAAAAGTGACTTTTTGCGACCTTTTCAGGCAGGGGAACATGCTGGTGCAGATGGTTTGGTCATATTTGCTGTCAAACTGGAATTTTGAGCATTTTCCTCTTGGGTCATATTTAGAAGTCGACATGCTAAAATATGACTTTTTTACCACTTCGGACCCTGAAAAAAATGTGCTCAAAAGTGACTTTTTGGGACCTTTTCAATCAGGGGAACATGCTGGTGCAGCCAGTTTGGTGATTTTTGCATTCAAAATGGACTTAAGAATATTTTCCTCTTGGGTCAGATTTAAAAATCAACATGCTAACATATGACTTTTTTACCACTTCGGACCCCGAAAAAAAATGTGCTCAAAAGTGACTTTTTGGGACAGTTTCATTCAGGGGAACATGCTGGTGCAGACTGTTTGGTCATATTTTCCGTCAAAATGGACTTATGAGCATTTTTCTCTCGGGGGTCAGATTCAAAAATCGACATGCTAACATATGACTTTTTTGCCACTTCGGACCCAAAAAAAAAGGTGCTCAAAAGTGACTTTTTGGGATCTTTTCAAGCAAGCGAACATGCTGGTGCAGACGGTTTGGTCATTTTTGCATTCAGAATGGAATTATGAAAATTTTCCTCTTGGGTCAGATTGAAAAATTGACATGCTAAAATATGACTTTTTTACCTATTCGGACCGCATAAAAAAATGTGCTCAAAAGAGAATTTTTGGACCTTTTCAAGCAGGTGAACATGCTGGTGCAGACGGTTTGGTCATTGTTGCATTCAAAATGGAATTATGAGCATTTTTCTCTCGGGGGTCAGATTCAAACATCGACATGCTAACATATGACTTTTTTGCCACTTCGGACCCCGAAAAAAATGTGCTCAAAAGTGACTTCTTGGAACCTTTTCAAGCAGGTGAACATGTTGGTGCAGACGGTTTGGTCATTGTTGCATTCAAAATGGAATTGTGAGCATTTTTCTCTCGGGGATCAGATTCAAACATCGACATGCTACCATATGACTTTTTTGCCACTTCGGACCCCGACAAATAATGTGCTCAAAAGTGACTTCATGGGCCTTCCAAGCAGGTGTACATGCTGGTGCACACTGTTTGGTCATTTTTGCATTCAAAATGGAATTATGAGCATTTTTCTCTTGGGGGTCAGAATTAAATATCGACATGTTAACATATGACTTTTTTATCACTTCGGACCCCGAAAAAAATGTGCTCAAAAATGATTTCTTGGGACCTTTTCAAACAGGGGAACATGCTGGTGCAGACGGTTTGGTCATATTTGCATTCAAAATGGAATTATGAGCATTTTTCTCTCAGGGGTCAGATTTAAAAATCGACATGTTAAAATATGACTTTTTTGCCACTTCGGACCCCGACAAAAAATGTGCTCAAAAGTGACTTCTTGGGACCTTTTCAATCAGGGGAACATGCTGGTGCAGATGGTTTGGTTATATTTGCCGTAAAAATGGACTTATGAGCATTTTTCTCTCGGGGGTCAGATTCAAAAATCGATATGCTAACATACGACTTTTTTGCCACTTCAGACCCCTAAAAAAAAAGGTGCTCAAAAGTGACTTTTTGGGATCTTTTCAAGCAGGGGAACATGCTGGTGCAGACGGTTTGGTCATTCTTGCATTCAAAATGGAATAATGAGCATTTTTCTCTCGGGGGTCAGATTCAAAAATCGACATGCTAACATATGACTTTTTTACCACTTCGGACCCCGAAAAAAAGTCTGTCCAAAAGTGACTTTTTGGGACCTTTCCAAGCAGGCGAACATGCTGGTGCAGACCGTTTGGTCATATTTACCGTAAAAATGGACTTATGAATATTTTCCTCTTGGGTCATATTTAGAAGTCGACATGCTAACATATGGCTTTTTTACCACTTCGGACCCCGAAAAAAATGTGCTCAAAAGTGACTTTTTGGGACCTTTTCAATCAGGGGAACATGCTGGTGCAGCCAGTTTGGTGATTTTTGCATTCAAAATGGACTTATGAATATTTTCCTTTCGGGTAATATTTAAAAATCGACATGCTAACATATGACTTTTTTGCCACTTCGGACCCCGAAAAAAAATGTGCTCAAAAGTGACGTTTTGGGACCTTTTAAGGAAGGGGAACATACTGGTGCAGACTGTTTGGTCATTTTTGCATTCAAAATGGAATTATGAGCACTTTTCTCTCGGGAGTCAGATTCAAAAATTGACATGCTACCATATGACTTTTTTGCCACTTTGGACCCGAAAAAAATTTTGCTCAAAAGTGCCTTTGTTGGACCTTTTCAAACAGGGGAACATGCTGGTGCAGACAACTTGGTCATATTTGCCATCAAAATGGAATTATGAGCATTTTTCTCTCTGGGGGTCAGATTTAAAAATCAACATACTAACATATGACTTTTTTACCACTTTGGACCCCGAAAAAAAATGTGCCCAAAAGTGCCTTTGTTGGACCTTTTCAAGCAGGCGAGCATGCTGGTGCAGACGGATTAGTCATATTTGCATTCAAAATGGAATTTTGAGCAGTTTTCTCTCAGGGGTCAGATTCAAAAATTGACATGCTAACATATGACTTTTTTGCCACTTCGGACTCCGAAAAAAAATGTGCTCAAAAGTGACTTTTTGGGACCGTTTCAGGCAGGGGAACATGCTGGTGCAGACGGTTTGGTCATATTCGCCGTCACAATGGAATTATGAGCATTTTTCTCTCTGGGGTCAGATTCAAAAACCGACATGCTAACATATGACTTTTTTGCCACTTTGGACCCCGAAAAAAAATGTGCCCAAAAATGACTTTTTTGGACCTTTTAGAGCAGGCGAACATGCTGGTGTAGACGGTTTGGTAATTTTTGCATTCAAAATGGAATTATGAGCATTTTTCTCTCGGGGGTCAGATTCAAAAATCGACATGCTAACATATGACTTTTTTTGCCACTTCGGACCCCGAAAAAATATGTGCCCAAAACTTAATTTTTTTGGACCTTTTCAGGCAGGGGAACATGCTGGTGCAGACGGCTTGGTGATATTTGCATTCAAAATGGAATCATGAGCATTTTTCTCTGGGGGGTCAGTTTGACAAATCGACATGCTAACATATGTATTTTTTGCTACTTCAGACCCCAAAAAAATATGTGCTCAAAAGTGACTCCTGATTGGTGGATTGGGCTGTTGCAACTTCTGCGCCAATCAGCTTTCCCCCAGCATCAATGGACGGGATCATTCAATTACTTCAGCAGCAACCTCGGAGCAGCAGTGTCAGAAACTCACACAGGAAAGTACACACACACAGAGACACCACTCAAGGGAGGCAGGTAAAATCCCTGGAGTACAACAGCAGCCGTAACAGAGCCTTGAGGCAGGAAAACAAGCTGGTGCAAAAGGTTTGTTCATATTTGACAGACAACGGAACTTAAAAAGCATTTTTCCCTCAGGTCAGATCATTGAAAAAATATGACATGCTAACATATGACTTTTTTGCTATTTCCAACTCTGAACAAAAATATGCTCAAACATGACTTTTTGGAAGCTTTTTATTTGGCCAGGTATCATTCAGTAACCAAAATTCCAGACTAGCATACACTAACTGGAATTGTCCGCTGAGGATTTTCACATTCTCTCCCAGTTTCCCAGCAGTGATCAGCAGCTTCCCGACCTCTCTGATTTGATCGTCCATGAGGGCAACCAGCGGATCATGATTATCACAATGGGGTTTGGAGTCCTTCTTATCTTTCTCATGACCAGAAGAGCTGGTTGGTAAATCAAGATCTTACTGAAATCGGTCGGGAGAAGAGCAAAAACCTGATTTCCGGTAAGAAAAGATTTAATTGACATTCTTTGCTCCTCTTTTAAAGACATTGAGTCCATTTCTTCAGAAGCTAGCATTGTTTTCAAACATGCACTCACTTCTCGCTGTCGTCATGTCTTCGGTTTCTACCTCTCTTCCCTGATTGGGTTGTCCAGCTTCAGTCTGAGTGAAGTTGTTGGAGATTTGAGCTTGGAAAGATGGATCTGCCTGATTCCAGACACTGAATCAGGCAGATCCATCTGCACTGCAAGGTTAGCACATTTCTTTATTAAAGAAAAACAAAGCACGTCCTCATCGAAAGGATATTTTCGCTCCTCTTCTAATTTGTTTTGCCGAGAATTTGCTTACAAAGCTAACGTTCTGCTCTTTAAGCCATGGCAGTAGCCCCACCCACTACCTTATCTGATAAGCTGTAATGACCGTGACTGGCGGAAAGATTATCCAAACACCTGCCAGCTCTTTCCAGATGGACTGAACAGTCTATCTACCACTCCCATGCTGATTTACTCTTCCCTGTTGCTGTCTTCCCCTCAGTGGTCTGGTTTGGTTCAGTGCAGTTCGAACCGAACCAAGTCACCCAAGTCTATCGTGTAAAAGTGACCTTAGTTAAGCAGATCCAGAACAGCTTGGATTTTTCCTGTTAGTCATGTGGGTGGGTGGGTCATGACCCGAAGTTGAGTCACGGACCCTTTTTCAGTGGGTTGCGAGCCCCTGCCTGGGCAAAAAAATGTTACAAAAATAAATCCAGTGCTTTTATTTTGAAGGGGATTTTTTATGCAGTGGACCACCGTCTATTCACACTCCTAAACAATAGGTGGCGATAATACCTGAATTGTTAATTGACACATGTTTTAATAGAAATGTGTTTGTTATATATTTAATAAGTAGGTAATCAGCTAATGTTTTTAAGATTTTTTTCAAACAACTTCTCAGTACCTGCACTTTTGTATTTCACGTTTCAACATGAAAAACTTTTGTTGAGTCTGTTCGAAAAGGCTGAGGTTACTGAAGTGTTTTGTGTAGCAGTCTCATGATCAATGGCTTATTTATTGCTACTGATTGAATATTAGTATACAATCAGTAGCAATTTTAGTAACACGAAATTGCCCCCTCAGACATTGAAGGTTTTCTAAGTCGAAGTCTAGGTCATTATTATTATAGGGCTGTTCAGTATCCACTGATGCAGGGTTATCACAGCTGCAGTTAGATTTATGGTCTTGAAACCTTGTGTCTCTAAGATGCACCTTTTCCTTATTAAACTTTTATTTTTGAGGTGGTATACTGTGGTATTCTGTACTATTTCAGGTTCAGAGTGCAACGTCTTTTTATTTTATAGGAGTTGAAAATTTTCCTCAATTTGGGTTGCAGCTTGTCATTAAGGGGTGATGGTGGGTCCCACAGCCAGACCAGTTGAGAACCACTGATTTAGACCCTAAAGTGCAGGTTTGGAGTTATCATGCTTTTTGTGAAAATTTGCCAAACTCACAGGTCATGTTTTGGATGAAAACCAAATATATGACCAAATCTTTGGTCTCTCTCCCTTTTCATGTCAAAGTCATCCTAATAAGTGCCTTAATTGATCAACTTTGGCATCATTAGAGCAGCAGAGGAGCAGATATGGACGATGAAGCCGGCTCATTAAACAAACCAAAGAGTAGGAATATGCTGAAGCCTCAGCAGATTAACCAAACATCAAATCTCTGCTCTGAGCTGATGCCTGCTCTGATCACTGTCTTCATCTGAGAGATTTGTGAAATCGCTGAGCGCTCACATCTAAGGAGCGTAATGACGCTGTGGCCCGGGGGATGATGTACTGGACAGGATCAAAACTTCAAGCAGGGGTCCAGGACTGAGAACTGGGCCACGAGCGCTGCAGATCACCTGTTAGTTTTCATCACTCCTCTCTGCTGCCGTGAGCTGTTTCATGTCCTACTCACCGTGATGGCAGGGCTGATAATTGGTGCTCCAAACTTAATGCAGGCTTTTTGCAGTTGTTATTTCGGTCGCACCCTCACAACAAAGGCAGAGAAGCGAGCAGAAACACTCAGTGGCGTCCTGGGAGCAAGGGATACATTTTAAGAGCACTGCAGCCCCGAACAAACTCGCATTATTCATCCCAACACGGCGTAATAACTTTAATCCAGCACCTATACACAAGAGTGCTCATTAACTCCATCTCCACAGAGACTGTTTGAGTGACTAAAACACATTAGCACCACAAACAGCGATCAAAACACCACATTTATCTTTGTCTGTGCGTCACCCGTCCCACAATGCAATCTGATAAACATGCAGGCAAAACAATAGAACAAAGACAGAGAGAGAGAAAGCAGGACATGAGCCCCAAACAGGCAGCCAAGAGGAGATAAACAAATCTTTCCCTTCTGTTGGAGTCACAGGATTATCTGGGGTATTAGTTCCCCTTCACAGCTTAAAGACTGACAGGATGAAGGCAGGAGAGCAACGGGCCAGCGGAAGAAAGATTCACGTCATTTTTGTAGTCATTTCTTTGTCATTATTGTTTTTTATACCATTTGTGCGTCTGTTAGCAAGATGGTAGGCTCAGAATTTGGTGTGAACACCATCCTGCCTTGGATCAGCAGTTCAGGGTGCTGCTGGTGTGATGGTGTGGGGGACATTTTCTTGGCACATTTTGAGCCCCTTAGTCCCACCTGAGCATGGTCTAAACCCCACAGCCTACCTGAGTATTGCTGCTGACCATGTCCATCCCTTTATGGCCACAGTGGACCATCTTCTGATGGAGACTTCAGCGGCTCCATGTCTCAGAGCTCAGATTATCTCACACTGGTTTCTTCAACATGACGATGAGTTCACTGCTCCAGTGGCCTCCAATCACTAGATCTCGATCCAATAGAGCACCTTTGGGATGTGGTGGAGCAGGACACTTTCATTATGGATGTTCAGCAGCTGTGTGATGCTGGAGATATGGACCGACATCTCTGAGGGATGTTTCGGCTCCTTGTTGACTCTGTGACACAGAATGAAGGAGGTCTGAAGGTGAAGGGGTCCGAGCAGGTATACTGAGGTGTACCTAATAACATTTTTTAACATTTAAGACTTAAAGGGAAGGATATGTCGATTTTCCTTTGGTCATATTATTATTTTCCAGATTTGTGTTAAATCATCTCTTGGAGTACATTCTGTTTTTGTCTCGCTCTCTGAATCAAATTCAGATTTTCTGTTGTATTGTAGAGTTAAGTTTCCTTCCCCTCCTCTTCTCAGAATATTTTTTATTATCTATTTTAAGAAGGTTTTTCTCAGGGTCAGAGAAACAGTAAATTTCTGAATCTCCAAGTTCAATAAGACCATTTAAACAGAAGGTTACACTTCTTCACCAAGGACGAGCTGTTTTTAATCAGGGCTGATGAAGAAGGTCTTCTTGAATTCTTCAGCTCCCTGGGTTTGGCCTTTAATAATTTTATCCATGAACTGTTTTTCATTTGTTCAATTAGAGGACTGCCATGACTCTTAGAGTGTGTTTAGAGCGGTCAGTCCTATTGTGGTGCTGTATTTCTTCTCCCATGTCTCTTGGTTGCCCCGCTCTGCACAAGTTTTCTACACTAATTCAAACTGTAGCTGAAGGTCTTCATCAACTCTTTCTCACAATAAACTTGGAACCCACGGACTGTTTAATAAATTGATCTGACAAAATGGAGTTAAATGCATGTCTTATTAAAGTTGTGCTTCTTTTTGCCTCATCATGCCCACGTGTGTGAAGTGAAGTCCAGTCACCTCGTCTGACTGCATTTCATCAACAATGTGAAGAAAACCTGCATCAGTCAGGCCCCAGGGTCTGTCCTGTGAAGCAGGTCTTCATTCAGGCCTGGTACATACAACACAACTCAGAGTCAGTTTTAATCAGAGAGAGGCAGGAGCTACCAACTCTTAAGTTATAGTACGTTTTAATGCTATATAGAATTATAAAAAGGGTATGATACATTTTAAATAGCCAACATGTGTAAACCTGATAATAATTATAATAATAAAGCATTAACAATAAACAAACAAGAGAGAAACGATATGACTGACAGCAGTATTTATGTTTGTAAATCACATAACTTATCTCTGAATATCCACAGTAATATTCATTTTAATCTGGCTTCATATTATTTTCATATTGTTTTATTAGTACGTCTAATCTGAAGTTGTATGATAAAAAATAAGAATAACAATAACAATATCACTGTACAACAATTTCTTTTGTTATTTAAGTTTTTTTATTTTTTGTCATTATACATCAGTTTTGGTTACTAAATATTTGTGTCAATATTTAATCACATTAAGGGCAGTGCTTATTACCTCCACTAGGGAGGTTATGTTTTTGCCAGCGTATGTTTGTTTGTTTGTTAGCAAGATTACGCAAAAACTAGTAACGATATCAACATGATTCTGTGTGCTAGGTGTGTGTTTTCAGGGTCAAGGCATCCGGACAATACTGTATCACTACTAAAATCTAATGGCTTCTTCCCTGGACCAGATCACACCTCTGGTAAATTTTTCATATAAATCCATCCTGTAGTTTTCCCATAATCATCAAACAGACAAACAAACATACGCTGGCAAAACCAAAACCTCCTTGGTGGAGGTAAATATGAGCACCATTAAAGGAACTTGTGAGTTTTGTCCCTGGGGGTAGATATCCAAGGCAGACGGTAGCAGCACTTGGTGCCACAGAAAGCTTTGTAATTAACCCACTGATAGGTTAAAGCTACTCAAACAACTACAACAATATTCTGACACATTAAACTTTGATATTCTATCAAAACTGAAAAAGATTTAGTCATGTTTTAGAGGCTTTAAAGCTCGATGAGACACTGTTAAAAGCCACAGATTAAACTCAGAGACCTGCTCCAGTGACTAAACCCTGATGTCACTGATGCCCGGTCCAGAAGTTCCTACAGCCAGCAGGTATGGAGATGATCTTGTGCCACCTGGAGTCCAGTCAACGTTGTTGTTTTTCCCTTCAGCCTCCCCTCAGGCTTCAACCAACACCTCATTTATGTTGGTGTGTGTGTGCATGCATAATTGTTCTGGCAATTTCCTGCAGCAGGAAGCTGTCAGTCCATCTGATGGAGAAACACAATTAAGTTTCATTTTTACGTTTGGCTCCTGCGTCTCTGTCGAGCTAAATTGTCAGCTGCCTCCTTCCAGCATCACACTCTTCTTTGTTGTTTTTATTTTCAGTATTTTTTCCCCACCTCATGTTGACATCCCTCTTCTTTATCCTCTACCAAACAGCTCCTTATTCCTCTAAAAATATGACGGCTATTGTGGCCAATTAAGAGATGCTAAAGCATCCATTTTTGAGCCTGTCTGTGGGCCGATTCCCCTTTGGATTCTGTGGTTTTGAGGCTGTTCTGAAATAGCTCAAGAGGAAAAAAATAGGTTCCTCCTCTTCCAAATTTCTCCAAAGATGTTTCATATAAAGTCTGAGTCCTCTGACTCTGATGTGGAGTTTCCTCTTGGTGAGTTTTGACATAATGAAAGGACCGTTTGCTGCCCACGCCACATTACACTGCCAGCTTCCTGCCTTATGAGTGTGATAGTGAGCCTGCATGCCAGACCATTGGTGAGACCACAGTGCCCCCTGCAGGACAAACTGACTCTGTGAGTGTGTTTGGTGTGTCTCACCTTCTGTTGTCTCTGCTATCGCTGCCTTATCACAGTTTGAAGCTCGAAAAACGGAGATAAGATGCTTTTTCATGCTCTTGAAAGAGCCTGTGTGCTTTAACACGAGAAGACGATGGAGCAGGAGTCTGGACAGGGGCGTTCTGCCTGAAAACAAGAAGCAGCCGAGACATCATGTGTCCATACATGATGCAGCTCTTCTAGATAAAGGACACCACAGCTCAGGGTTTTTGTGTCAACAGGTGAGACATCCAATCACACAAATAGATGCTTGTTACTTTAGCCTTACTCATAGCAGGACGTGCCACATTACCAAAAGTATAAACCCCCATTCTAATGAAGTTGGGATGCTGAGAAAAACATAAATAAAAACACAATACAATGATTTGCAAATCCTTTTTGACCTTTATTCTGATAACTCGATTAGATTAGGTAGAATTCTATTAATCCCTTGGGAAGACTCCTTCAGGGAAAGTAAGATTCCAGCAGCACTGAATAGTACACAAGTTAAATGAGAACACGGGATATCAAAAAGTCAAAACAATTTGCAGATATAAATAAAAAATATATATAAAAATATGGCTACTGGCTGCCACTGTCCTCTGTCTTCCTACAATGACAAGATATCTGATGTTCAAACTGATAAATGTTATTTTTTCGGCAAATATTCACTCATTTTGCATTTCAAAGTAGCTGGGACAGGGGCGACAACAGACTGGGAAAGTTGAGGAATGCTCAAAAACACCTGTCTGGAACATTCTACAGATGAACAGGTTAATTAGAGACAGGTGAGAGTCATGACTGGGTGTTAAACCCTCTTCCCTTGTTTACAGCACCAGTAGCTGCCTGAGAAGTCCACTTAAATAGATAAATATTTGTGAATATGTCTAAGGGGGGGGGGGGGGGGGGGGGGCAGAGTGAGGAGATAGAATGAACGCAACATGGCATCAAGCAGAGCTGAACTGACCAGTTATCACTGAGTAGACCAGTAAACCAATCAGGGCAACAGAGATTCTCAGACAGAGTGACAATAGAGGTGGATCAGGGGTATAAAAACTACACATTTTTTGATTATTTGTGATTTTGAACATAATCAAACAGCCATGATATCTGAACCACAGTCAAAACATGAGTCCTTTAAGGGCATGTGTGGAGGTCTTTTCTAGCAAAAGTTGAGACACGGGTCCCAGCCCTCGTTTAGAGACTCATGTGAGGTTCAGAACTTTCTTGTTTCACTCTTTAAAGGAAGTCATTGTCATATATTTGCATGGATTAGTGTCGCTGCAGCAGCCTGAGTGCTGCTCAAGTGAGGTGAAGGATGATATTAAAGACTATAAGTTATATGAGGGTCGCCGTGATTCATTACAGTTTAGAATTCAACAGCTGTAGCCAATCAAACGCTCCGGTGATGGAGTGTGGAGGAGTACGTCTGACCCCCGCCCTCCTCAATCCCATCATCCCTCACACTCCAGCAGCACTGATTAATGCATCAATGCTGCTGTTTAGTCTGCCTCTTACAGCCGTGATGTGTGTGGTTTTTTTTAGGTCTGTTAAGGGTTTTTCTCTGTGTGTAAAAAGGTTTTCAGGTTACATGAAGTGTGTTAAGTTTCTTCTCTTTGCATTAAAATGTAAAAAATCAAACAAAGACGTCACTCTTAAATATCCCGGGATAGTTTCCCTCTTCTCTAGAAGAACGACAGCCGATTTCCACAGCTCTTTATATGATGGCTTAAGTGCAGTTTAATCTACTGAGTGTGGGCTTACCCAAGGTCCACATCCATCAGCCAGTGTGGACATTAGGACAGAGTTTGAAGAAAATCCTTCAAATTAACAAATAGTGCTTTAACTGTGCAAGCTCAAAGGTCATTGGGTCTCATGTTCATCCTCTGCTTGTAAACAGAAAACCTCAGGAATGCCATGAGGATTTTTTTTTTTCAAACTGTGCGCAAAAATCTCTCTTGACTTGAGAAGAAACTGATCAGATTTTGGAGGTCGTAGGTCAAACGTCAAGGTCACTTATACCCTTGTTCATCATTTGCTTGCAACTGTGATATCTTGAGGAAGCCATGAGGGATTTTCTGCTAATATCAAACCAAAATCCTCTTTGACTCAGGATGACTCGATCACCTTTTCAAACCTCTGCTAATTTATGCTTATCAATGTTCACCTCCACCAAGTGGGCTATTGATTCTGGAAAACTGAAGAAGCTCTTAAAGGCTTTGGTTGAAACTTTCAGGGAGTGTTGGTCTCAGCACAAAGTTGGAGTGATTCGATTTTGGTGGTGGTGATCTAATTACAGATTCAGATTCAGGGATTTTTTTAAAGGATTTGTTAACCATGCGTGGCAGGGCAGGCGTCCACATTTTTGATAATAACTCGGCTGAGAGTGTCAGAAAAGCTCTGGCCTAGTTTTGTGCTCTTGCAGGGAGATCTTTTGTCAGTTGTCAAGCCCCATTTTTTCGTAATAACAGTTTCTGATATTAACTTATGAGAAATCAACAAAATTAAATATATGGTAGACCCAGCACACATATATTAGCTTGACCTTGACAAACAGTCATGGATGACCTGCTGCTGTGGACCTGCTCCATTCCATGTGCATCAACCATCAACAGAAATGACATCATTTAACATAAATTCATACAAAACCCAAAACCAGTGAAGTTGGCACGTTGTGTAAATCGTAAATAAAAACAGAATACAATGATTTGCAAATCCTTTTCAACTTATATTCAATTGAATACACTGCAAAGACAAGATATTTAATGTTCGAACTGAGAAACTTTATTTTCTTTTGCAAATAATCATCAACTTAGAATTTAATGGCAGCAACACATTGCAAAAAAGTTGGCACAGGGGCATTTTTACCACTGTGTTACATCGCCTTTCCTTTTAACAACACTCAGTAAACGTTTGGGAACTGAGGAGACCAATTTTTGAAGCTTTTCGGGTGGAATTCTTTCCCATTCTTGCTTGATGTACAGCTTAAGTTGTTCAACAGTCCGGGGTCTCTGTTGTTGTATTTTACGCTTCATAATGCACCACACATTTTCAATGGGGGACAGGTCTGGACTACAGGCAGGCCAGTCTAGTACCCGCACTCTTTTACTATGAAGCCACGCTGTTGTAACACATGCAGAATGTGGCTTGGCATTGTCTTGCTGAAATAAGCAGGGGCGTCCATGAAAAAGACGTTGCTTGGATGGCAACATATGTTGCTCCAAAACCTGTATGTACCTTTCAGCATTAATGGTGCCTTCACAGATGTGTAAGTTACCCATGCCTTGGGCACTAATACACCCCCATACCATCACAGATGCTGGCTTTTGAACTTTGCGCCTATAACAGTCCGGCTGGTTCTTTTCCTCTTTGGTCCGGAGGACACGACGACCACACTTTCCAAAAACAATTTGAAATGTGGACTCGTCAGACCACAGAACACTTTTCCACTTTGCATCAGTCCATCTTAGATGAGCTCGGGCCCAGCGAAGCCGGCGGCGTTTCTGGGTGTTGTTGATAAATGGCTTTCGCTTTGCATAGTGGAGTTTTAACTTGCACTTACAGATGTAGCGACGAACTGTAGTTACTGACAGTGGTTTTCTGAAGTGTTCCTGAGCCCATGTGGTGATATCCTTTACACAGTGATGCCGGTTTTTGATGCAGTACCGCCTGAGGGATCAAAGGTCACGGGCATTCAATGTTGGTTTTCGGCCTTGCCGCTTACGTGCAGTAATTTCTCCAGATTCTCTGAACCTTTTGATGATATTACAGACCGTAGATGATGAAATCCCTAAATTCCTTGCAATAGCTCGTTGAGAAATGTTGTTCTTAAACTGTTCGACAATTTGCTCACGCATTTGTTCACAAAGTGGTGACCCTCGCCCCATCCTTGTTTGTGAATGACTGACCATTTCAGGGAAGCTGCTTTTATACCCAATCATGGCACCCACCTGTTCTCAATTAGCCTGTTCACCTGTGGGATGTTCCAAATAAGTGTTTGATGAGCATTCCTCAACTTTCTCAGTCTTTTTTGCCACTTGTGCCAGCTTTTTTGAAACATGTTGCAGGCATCAAATTCAAAATGAGCTAATATTTGCAAAAAATAACACAGTTTACCAGTTTGAACGTTAAGTATCTAGTCTTTGCTGTGTATTCAATTGAATATAGGTTGAAAGGGATTTGCAAATCATTGTATTCTGTTTTTATTTACGATTTACACAACGTGCCAACTTCACTGGTTTTGGGTTTTGCACTTTAGACCAGTTAAATCCATTTTAATGGCAGTTCAGGTAGATGCTGTTATATTAATCACCATCATTCCTCTCCAGATTATAATCATTATAGATATTAGTGTTTATATTAGATTGATCTCTCTCTCCATGGTTGTACTGATTATTCATCCATAGTAACTAGCATCTAGCTGAACTGACATTAAAATGGGTTTAACAGGTGTAAAAGAAAAATGAATTTATGTTAATGATGTCATTACTCCCCTCCATGTTAACCTCATTCAAGAGTCTTGTTTGTTGTTCTGAGTCATGTAGGTTGAAGAACATTTGGACCTGAAGGTGCAGAATTTCTGAAACTCTGCTGAAACCCTCTGAAGTGTCTCCAGTGGAGGCTGTGAGTTTCTAAAGTTGGAATATCAAACAGCCGCTGCCCTGCAGTCTGTTCAGGTTCAGTGCCAGAAACAAAACCCAAACCTCTCACACAAATGTCAGATTTCCTTTGCGGTGGTTTTCCAAACGCGGCGGCTGAGAGGTAAAGGGCAGCAATGGAGTGAAGAGAGCAAAGGATGGCATTTGAACCATTCTGACAGATCTGCTGCTTCACCGACGCCCGAGAAAACGGATGATAAAAGTGTGAAAAACAACGAGGGGGTCGAGGTTTAAAGGCAGAAGAGCTCTGAAGGTGGACGTGTGTGTGTGGAGGGTCAGCTGGAGGGGGGCTGACTTTAGAAAGAGCCCTGAGTGGGGTGCCAGGTCAGGCATGGAGAGTGAAAACAGGACTCTGAGCACAAACAGAGTGAAGAATGAGCACTTTGAGGAGTCTGGGTGAACCATGGAGCATTAGGTTTGTATAAAAACGAGAATAATACAGATTATTTTGTGTTTCTGAAAGGCTGACATGAAAAGATTTCACCATCATCTCAGAGGTGTAGCTAACATATAGCCTGAATGCAAGCTTTACACCAACGACATATCTTCAATCAATCAATCATTATTTGTATAGCGCCGTTCATAACAAGTGTTATCTCAAGACACTTTACAAAAGAGCATAAAACTCTTCACATAAATGCATATATACATATATAAAATACACGTATACATATATATACAAATATATACATCCAACACCCAACATGAATCCATATAGCCAATCATGAATCCCTCTATCATGGCGGCAAGAAAAAACCTTCTGTTAAGCAGCAGGAAATCTTGAATGTGGACCCCAGTCTCATGATGAACAGTAAATCCACACGATGCTGTGTTGGGTGTGTGGGCAAAGGGAGGGAGGTAAGTGGAGACAAGTGGACTAAAGTAAGAACTAAAGCTAGTGACAGATCAATGGACCAATCATAGACCTGTCGTCGTCAAATTTGTTTCTGCTGAAAACAATTTTATTAGAGGTTAGCCTCTTGAGATGCTACATCTTGTTTTCAGGAGGGTCCTCATGTCTGTGTGGTTGTTGTGATAATTTTATAGAAGTATTATCAATGAAAGTCTTACTGAAAATAAGAATTTATGGTAGTGACAAACTCATGGGTGCGCAGACCACAAATGCGTCCCTATCATATTTGTCTCCATATTTGTCAATGTGCAAAACAGCTGCAATCCAACTGTCATGTGATAAAGATGATTCAAGGTAATTGGACAGATGCAAGCGAGGGCCTGAAGGTGAGGACTATTGTACAATTGAAAGTGAGGACCTCAAAGGGGAGAACTGTTGCACAACTAAAGGCTAGAACCCTGAAGGCAAGAGCTGTCATACATCAGAGGCAAGAACCCTGAAGGTGAGGTCCGTCAAGGCCATATATTTATTCATGTTCATATTATATGTTAATAAAGTCTCAGTGACTGGTTTTGTGTATTATCATAAGATTCTTGAGAACAGACAGAAACAGGAGAGTGACACTGCAGTGGGGGGTCACTTGGCCTCTGACCTTCAACCTCACAAATTTAGTCAATAAATCTTTAAGTCAGAGGATATTTGAGCGAAGTTTGACTTGATTTCCTCAAAGAATCTTCACATGCCGAGCTGACAGGCGAGGCGTGATGCAGTATCACGGTTAAGGCGTGATGCCTCGTGGACGGGCAGTCCCTCACAGGGGCTCATGTCTCACAGGTCATGTGACTGCGTTGTTAGAGTCCAGGATGGATGTGGGTGAATGTTCACTCTTGTCTCAGCAGCATCATGAATCTCAGTGTGTCAAATTTTTTCCCTCTGCAGCCGGACGCCTCAGATCCATCCTGTCGTCTTTATCGTCACGACTCATTTCCTCCTCCTTCGCTCTCTCTCTCTCTCTCTCTCTCTCTGTCACTCGTCCACCGTCTCTCCCTCTCCATGGACGGTACGGGCGCCATCCTTCAGCCTGTTGTGGGAATGATTCCTCATCATTACTATTGATGTTCTCATCATGGCGGCTGTCATCAGGGATGGAGTGGCAGTTCTTCAGTCAAATTCACTTAAACAGCAGCCGTCGACGCGGAGCTGTTGAATAATTCACCGATGTGTACTCCCCTACTGAAGGAAACAAAATACTCAACTCATAAATCAGCTCTTATTCCAGATTTTTACACCACACATAATCCTCATAGCTCCTTTAAAGCAACACTATGTAAGATTCCGGCTTTCAGCTCTCTAGGGGCCTCTATGGTCGTTGAGTGTCATAAAACAGAGCGCCTCACACTAACATGCATTTGTTGACATACAGAGGGAGGAGAAGCGAGCCGACAGGACGTCCTGAGAGACAAATACACCATGTGGACTGATAAAGTACAGTCTGATCCTGTTTCTATTTGATTAAATCATCATGTACTTACAGGTCCAACAATAACAGGGCTAAATCAGCATCGGTCAGACATCCCTCCTCGTCTTTCAGCTCCTGCCAGTGAGTGAACGCCGGGCCAGTGTTTATCCCTGTCTGGGCATTTAGCTTGTTACTCTCCAGGTTTCTTTTTTTCGTCTCCTCCAATAAACATTTCTTTTTTTTCGGGTTTTTCGCTGCTTCCATCATGATAACAACACTACATGTAGCTTTCTTCTTCTTCTTCTTCTTGTTTAACGGCGGGTGGCATCCAACGTCAGAGGAGCATTACCGCCACCCACTATGCAGGAGTGTGAGCCAGAGGTCCCTATTTCCATTAGGAAAATAAGTGCATATTTACTTTAAACTAAATTCTGTTCATTAAATCTGTTTTAAAAATTCATAAACTGCTTTATATTCTCCTTTTCCCCACGTTTAGCTTTCACCTCGAGGGGGAAGTGACGTATGCCGTAAAGCAGTCAAAGCAGTAAAAATGTGTAGTTTTTTAATGTGTAAGTGTTCCTACCATCCACATCGAAGTTAGTTAGTGCCAGTGAAGGTGATACAGACCCCCTCAGACTATGACAGAGGTGTCATTCAACCTGTCGTAAGGTGATGAACCATCACAATGACTCTAGAAATATTATATTAGGGTGGAAAAACTGCGTAGTGTTGGTTTAAAATGACAAATACCAATGTTTGTAGAGTTATTCAGATCACTGAGATTATTTTAAAATTAGTGGAATAGGTTTCAGCTTATGTCAAAATACACAGCATTTGCAGAGCGTGGAGGGGGGTTTGCTTTCAGGGATCAGACCTGAAACAAACAAGAGCTAATCAATGGAAGTTCAAAGAAAACTGATTTTATTTGCCTCCACCAGGTCTTAATGGCCAAAGTGTGACAGTCCAGAGGTGGATCACTCCGGCTCTGACCTCCCAGATTTAATCAGTTCATCACCAAATCTGGACATTTGTGCAAAGTTTGATGAAAATCTCAAGTGTTGGATGACTACAAGACTCGACAACTTGGACTTTGACCTATGACCTCCAAACTCGAATCATTCATCTGTGGGTTTAGTCCGACCTGCGGTCAAAGCTGAAAGAAAACCAACCAAAATCCTAAGTGTTTTTAAAGGTATAATCTCTAAACGGTAAACCGTCGTTTACATTTTCTGATGAATTTCACGTGATGAAAGAGGAAAGATGTTAAAACTGACTTCCTGGATCACTCTCACTCTTTGACATCACTCACATCACGAACCAGGAGCCTCGTTCTCTCTCTGGTTTTGCGTTTAATTTGGCATCCAGCAGCTCTCTGCTCAAGGACACCATCAGGAACGATCAGCCTGCCAGGGGAAGCGAAGTGGCATGCAAAGAGACAAAGGAGAAAGAGAAAGTCACCCGATGAAGAAGAGAGCAGGGAAGAACTGTGAGGAGGAAACACGTGATGAGACAGTCAAACAAAAGGACGAGAGAGCTGCTCAGGCCAAAGACATCAGCTTTGCTCCAAACACCTCACCCATAGTGTTTAGAGTTAGCACAGCCCTGATTAGCTTAAAAAAATCAGACCACAAGATCCTGAGAACTACAAACTTAACAAGGTAACTGTGAGATCAGGACAAAGCAGGAAGAGCAACATGTGAACAAGGAGTTATGTTTCCTGCTGATGTTGATTTTTTGTCTGCATTGAAATCATTTCCACTTCCTCTGCTTTATTTTGAAAGTCCAGAAACTCCAAGCGAACAATTGCAAAAACTCAGATCTAAGTGAGAGTATTTGTCCAATTTTAAGTCAAAAATACCTCATCAGACTTATTCTAAGGCACAATATCCTGATATGTCTCAATTAAGATCTTATTTGAAGATAAAAATTAAAACTAAAGCTTGAGCTGCTTTTAATAATTAAAATAATCTGCCAATGAGACAAGACAAATGTAACTTAGAGAGTTTCTTTAAATGATTTTTATTTAATCCAGAGCAGATTTTAAACCTGAATTTTAGACCCTCACTGAGTCAAACTTTCCATGTTTTATTGTAATGATAAGAAAATATCTGACAAACAGTTCAATGCCTGATTTTGCCTTTTATTTCATATAGTCAGATATTTATGTGGACCTAGTAAGTAAATGTGGATTAGAATAAGGGCTTTAGATGTTTTTAACTTGAAAATAGACAAACACCCTTGCTGAGATCTGAGTTTTTGCAGTGAACACAGCTCCTCTGAGCTTCTCAGACTGAATGTAAATCTAAAGTCGTCTGTAGATTTAGAGAAACAGAGCTGGCACTCTGTTCCCTCGCTGAAAACTCCCCTGAGGACTAACCTCGAAAATAGAGCCAGGACCCCTCGTCTCTGTGAGGGGGAGAAGACGATGAGTAGGAGGAACATGAGCGAGTGAGACGATCCTTAAAGGCTCTCGATTAGAGAAGAAAGACTCTTCGATTTTCTGTGGAGGGCTGGTGCAGAGTGGTGGGCCCAGGCTCCCCTTCACAATAACGCTCGTCTGAACAGCGGCGTCCTGCAGGATGAAGTGGGCGAGGTAACGCAGCGGGTCGGTGTTCGGTGTGTGGAGGGATGCTGATGGATGGATGGAGGCTTCAGAGGCAGGCCGTGTGTGGGCCGCAGACATCAGAGGGGCCCTCGGCTCCGCTCAGGGGCCTCACATCCCTCACGCTCTATAACCAACGCTCATCAGTGATCAGCAGGAACACAGGCCGAGCTCTTCCTCTGAGGATGAGCCGACGTCTTCCTCCTGGAGAAATCTGTACATGTCTTTGAGGTGAAGTTTGGTGGTTCCTGCTCAGGAGGAAAAGAAACATCAACTCCTTTCAGCACCTCCTCGGCTCTGTCACCTCCACCTCCTCTCCTGCTGGAGCCTGTTTCTACCTCACTGTGGTGTCAGTGACAGGATGGAGGCGTGTCAGCCTCTCCTGTTCCTGTAGAAACCCTCTTAGATATACACACTTACTGGCCACTTTATTAGATACACCCTGCTAGTACTGGGTTCAGTGTTAATTTTGACAACACTTTATAATTTAGTTTTAGTCTCTTGCCTAAAATATCTTTTAGTTTTAGTCCTAATTTAGTCATCTAAACTGTTCTACTTTTAGTCTAGTTTTAGTTGATGAAACTTCACAACATTTTAGTCGATGAAATCTGCTGTAAATGTAGTCGACTAAAATATGAAGTGTAAAGGGTAAGGCATTTTATATTTTTTTCTTGAATTTCTGAAGTCATGTTTTACACTTGGATAAAATCAAACATCTAATAACCCTTTACTGAATGCTAGTAAAGTCTGAATGTATAAATGAACAGAAACAAATTGAACTTTTGTGTGAAATGCAGTCACCTTTATTTAGGCTACCTGGCAGAGCATCTCAGTTACAATACCAGAACTGACAACAGACAGTGAACCTGCTCTACATGAATATATCAATTCATATGAGAGGAGCTCTGATTGGATCGCTCCACAACTTATCCCACCACCACCAAGCTAAGGCAGCTGTGATTGGATGTCCCTCTTAACTCATCCAACCTTTCCACACAACCAAAGTAGCTGTGATTGGATATATTCCTAACTTGTCCCTACTTTCTACATGACCAAATTAGGTCTGATTGGATTAAGTCTCTGTCGAACATTTTAGTCTAGTTTTTATTTGTTGATGAAATTGTCAGTTAATTTAGTTTTAGTGAACTGTAGCCTATTCTATTTTCTCTTCTTCAGACCATTCTCTGTAAACCCTCGAGATGAATGTGTGTGAAAATCCCAGTAGATCAGCAAATTCTGACAGACCAACAACCATTCCACCTTCAAGTCTCTTAGATTACCTTTCCTCTCCGCTCAGATGCTCAGTTTGAGCTTCAGCAGGTCGTCTTTACCCAGTCCACATTCCTAAATGCACTGAGCTGCTGCCATGTGATTGGCCATTTGCATTGAGGAGCAGTGGAACAGGTGTATGTTGATGCTGATGTTGATCCAGTCCTTCAGTAAAGAGTGAATTTATCGTCCCCACTCTGTTGTCATGCCAGAATCATCTTCAACCTTCGACCCTGGTGCACATTAACGCAGACCTCTCCTCGTGTCTAAACGTTGTTAAAAAGTCGTTAAAAAGTCGACTCCCCCTCAGCCAACAACCCACACAGACCCCAGTGTTTCAGGAAAAAGTCTGGTTGTGCTCAAACTCCCAGTCCTTCCTTTCCATCCCATTAAACTTGATCTGTTCATTAAGAAAATGAAGCGTGGGGGCTTAATGAGGCCTTGTTAACGAGGGAGATCAAATTACCTCCGTGAGCTTGGTGTTTAATTGGGAAGGGAGAGAGGGCAAGCTGAGAAAAGGGAGGAATGAGGAGGGGGTGTGAACCTGAAGAGTGCAGCTCTCAGAAACACAGATGGCATGGTTCGGATGTTTCTAAATCATGAGACCGAACATTAAATAAAGTCGTCATTTAATGTTCGGTCAGAACAATCACTGTCCTGATGAACCAAGAATCGAACCATCAGGACAGAAACAGCCTGTCACAGTTATTAAAGACTGAGTGACTGTGACGCACATACAGACGAGAGCTCTCACTGGTCAGATGAGAGCTATCGGATGCAAAACTCTGGAAAAAATCAACCGTAGTCTAAAAAAATTATAAAGATTTTTGTTCCATTTTACTCACTAGACAGCGAGAATCCTTTTAGCAATGCCTTTTTTATTTGTTTGTTTTTTCAATGTTTAATTTTTATTTTCATTTGCCATAGAGTATAATAATTCATTTTCTGATTGAACATAAATCATACAAACACATATACGTAAATCCAGGACAAAGCAGAAAGAGGAGAAAAGAAAAGTAAAATAAGTAAATAAGTACATACATACATAAATAGCACCCAAAGTGTACAGTAGTGTGGCAGGCTTGTCGGTCTCCTCGATATCAAACTATAGTCATACAATTTTTCTTTCAATTTTCTGGTTCTTTTCTCTGTCCGTGAGAAAGAGTAACAACAAACAATATAGCTAAAGTAATAAGAGTAGTGACATAAGTTAATTTGGCCTCTGATAGTGAGATAAATGAATATGGAAAGAAGAAAGAAGAAAAACAATAATAATAATAGTTGTATATGCAAATGCATACAAAAACAACCAAAAAAACAAACATTTATAACTATATAAATAAAGGACACACAATGAAAAGAATAGTATAATACTAATTTGAAGTAAATACACAGATAAATTAATCCGCACAGCCCTGTCTACATAAATATTCATTTTCAGTCGAACTACAATTCATACATTCAACATATCCAATCAATTCATAGGGATTCTCCTCTCCCCCTAAAAATGAGAGAGCAAATTAACAAATAAGGAAAGATATGGCACCATGTATTTGGTCTCAGTTAACAAAGTTCCAATCCTAATTCAAAGCTAGCACCCAAGCACATAAATATATACAAAAGTACATATGCATATACACACACACACCAGCATGCGTACCAACACCTACACACATGCCTACATGTACGTACATATAAAACTAAATAAATAAGTAGAGGCAAAACAACTCGTAATTAAGCTGGTGTGCTAATCTCGTTTCATCCATCCTTCAACAGGATAAATACCCTGTGTTCAATTCTAAGTAAGGACAGACCTAGAGGGATCACGTTTAGGTACGGTTATCATCTTCCTTGCAATCAGTAGGAGTGTATGCAATATATATTTTTTCTGATTATTAACCAAACCCACTGGGGTCAGACCTAAAATATAGTATCTAGGGTCCAGGGTTAAATCAATGACTAAGATGGATAGTATCTCTGAGTGGATACTTGCAATGCCTGTTTTTAATTGCTACTGTCACCAAAACTGTCGCACATCCACTGTCAGATTGTTTAAATTTTAAACATATTTATTATTTGTACTTTATTGCTTTAATCTTTCATGAATTTGTATTTATTAAGACATGTGCTGCTGACCTTTTGGCCAGGTCACCCTTGTGAATGAGATCCTGATCTCAGTGGGAATCATCTGGTTAAATAAAGGTTAAAAAATAAAATAAAAATAAAATAAAAGTTGAAAGATAAAAGATGTGCACGCTAACACTAGCTGACTATGGATTATAAAAAAAATAATTACCTGCAAATTACTTGTGCAAAAAAAATAAAAACACATCAAATGTGCAAAAGCATTTACAGCTGTTAGCTTTCACCGGAACTGAAGTCAAACTTTAATCATCAGATCAGAAATACTTTATTAATCCAAAAGGGGAATTTCTGTTGTCTTAGTTGTTTTTATACAGAATATAGAAGTAAGGAAATCAAGATATTGACATTAAAATGAGATGCAACTGTAAATTTGAATAGAAGTAGGCAAAAAAAAAACAAGCACAGGATACTGTATGAGTGGAAAAAAAATCCAGATTTAATCTCAAATCTCCCACAACCCAAAAAAAGATGTCATAAAACTGATTTAAGGGAAGGACAACAGCCTCTTTAGTTTAATTTGGTACATCGTTTATTCATATTAAGTCACAGACGACAGCCAAGCAATGTCATTAAACATGTCCACAATAGCTGCACATGAGAGCAGGATGCAGGAGAGAATGAGTGAATATCTCCTTAAACAGGGCCTGTTTTTGGACCATTTTACTAAGTCTGATTGATACTCAAGTGGAAAAAACATTCTTAACACTATTAAGAATCATGCACTTAATCTGTGAACTATATGTTCATTTGTGAAGCCACAGTGAGGATATGCAATGAAGGGAGGAGGTTGGGGAAGAAGGGTAAGGTTGTATTTTGTGAAAAATCAATGAAAATTGAAACCATAAAACAAAACCAAAAAAAACCCACACATACCCATACAAATAAAAGGAAAAGCTGTTCAAGAGCGCTGCTAGCCTCTTAGCTGAAGGCTAATAGATGCTATTAATTTATTTCACTGCATGAAGCATTCAGGGAGGGAGGCAAATGAGTTCTGATCACTGCTGGTCAACTACAGATGGAGCTGGTGTTGGATCCACTCTCTCAGCCTCTGATTTCTTTCCACTTGACATCTCAAGGCGAGGGCTGAGCTCCCTGAGAGTGTCGGCCTGAAGCCACAGGGGGCATGAACGTTGACGTCGCTGCTCTCTTTGTTGTTCCTCTGATATGATTCACATGTTCTCCTCTGAGCTCGATCAGGTCTTCACTTTCATGCTGGCAGGACTAAAGCCCTCACCTCTCCAGCCTTCACATCTCTTGATTCATCTCCTGATTATTGGCTCTTCCCTCTCCTCTCCTTCCTCTCCTGCAGATGGAACAAACCTGCCGTGAATCGATGTGTGGAGTGGATAAGCTTTGAGGATGCATACACAGAAGAAGAAGAAGAAGAAGAAGAGGAGGAGGGGGCGACATGTTGTCAGGGTGTCATTGGAGGCTGGTAACAGCCTGAGTGTGAGCAGGGCAGTCATGCAGCTGTTTAGCACTTAGAGTCCTCTGAGAAAAAGCATTGCTGGGTGCTTGGCCTTCAGAAGAATCTCTGATTATTTTACAAGTGCAGGCCAGAGCATTGCTTACCACGGACACAAGCATGAAGAGGAAGAAAACATGCCAGTAAAGCACTTACGCCACAGATTTCAGAGTCCTGCAGGTCAAGGGAGGAACAGATAATGAATGGAGGCATGTTTTTTTATTCTTCTGCAGGAGAAACACATGAAGGTTTTCACCTCCACTTTTCTTCTCTAAAATCCACTTTTTCAGCCTGTTGTACTTTAATGTTGTAACACAAAAACTACTTTACAGAAAATATGATTATGTTGATCATAAAAAAGGAAGTCTCTGCCAAATGGGCGCGGATAGACATCTATATTTTACCTCCGCCGAGGAGGTTATGTTTCTGCCGGCATATATTTGTTTGTTTGTTTGTTTGTTTGTTAGTAAGATTATGCAAAAACCACTGGATGGATTTTGCTGAAAGTTTCAGGAGATGTTGGTAATGGCCAGAATAGAAATGATTCAATTTTGATGGTGATTTGTATATTTGGCTGGGTGCAAAAAATGTCAAAAAATCCCATAAGTTTACATTGGGTGGAATTTAAAAAAAATCATATCTTTGCCATTTTCTAATGGATTCACTTCAAATTTCACAGGATGATATGGGGTCCATGTGTCTATCATCAAGGTAAATTTTATCTGGATCTGATCCTGATTGACGTCACAAAAAACATTGAATTTTATAATGGGAAATCCCATTGACGACATGCAGTAATTCATATAAAATCAAATTATTAAGTGATGTACCCAAAACTTGTTGTGTTCATACAGGATAACAACCTCCATGTATGTGCTGGGTTTGTATGTGCCATTGCTTATAGATGTAACAGCAATATGTGAGCCACTTTGGCGGAGGTTTACGCTCTCCGAGTGCTTTTTAGTTTTGAATTTGAAGCCTCCAACACATTACAAAAATGCTGGATAGAGGGTGTTTGTCACCTTTGCTTTTAACAGCACTCAATAAATCTTTGTGAGCTGAGGACTCTAACTGTTGAAACTTTGTAGGTGGAATTCTTTCTCATTCTTGCTTGTTTTACGACTTCAGTTTCTCAACAGTTCGGGGTCTCTGTCTTCATAATGCTCCATGTTCAGTGGAGACAGGTCTGGACTTCAGCAGGTCAGTCCAGTACCTGCTCTCTTTTACTGCTGTTGTAACACGAGCAGAATGTGTCTTATTGTGTTGCTGGGAAATGCCTGGTCAGCTGCTTTATTGGCTATTATTTGACTCGTGCTGTGGGCCTCGAGCAACCCCACTTAAAAAACCCGAACTATCCCTTTAACCACACTCTGGTTAAGGTTAACATGCCTCTTTGCCTCGCTGTGTCTTGTGTTGAACTTTCAAAGCTGTGTGCGCACCAGTTTAACTTCCCTCTCCAGCTTCCTCTGCAGAGCGTTCAGGGACTTTGAGCCAAATGTAAACACAGCACCAACTTATGAATTAAATATGTAAAAGAAACAAATATTCTGCCGTTATTGTGTTTACTCGTCGGCTGCTTAATGCACACGGTGCTGTGGGGTGAAGCATCGTTGCCTCGCCGTGGTTCAGGGCCATTAAATCTGATTGTGGCGGTGGTTACATGACGTTTATTAAAATTTCCCCGGTTGGCTCGGCAGCTGTGCGTGTTAACTCGGTTATTTTTAGGAGCCCGTAATGACTTACAGATTAGCACAGGTTGCAGAGCCGACATCCACGCCTCATAATAAGGACTTAATGAAATACGAGCCTTCAGAGTTATTCTGGTTTAAAAGATGAGAGCTCCCTGTAATTCTTACCCTTTTTACTCCATCTCCAGCCTCCTCTGCTGCTGCATAAAAGGCTGTTTATCAAACCAACCGTCTGAAAAACATGAAGAACCCAAAACTGTTTTAAAGAACAGAGAGAAAGATGGATCTCTCTGAACAATGGGAGAAAGTCTGACTCATTATTCCTCTGAGTCTCTAATGGAACAAGCTGAGTCCTCGAAGAAGCTGCAATAAAGCACAAACACACACCCGGGTTGCCACTTTGCCCCAAAGTCTAACTCCATCGATTTTCTCAATAACCAAAGACATCTCACTCTCTCCTGCTGGCCCGGCTGAAACACGGTGTGCCAAACGTCATTTCGTATCAGTCTTGTCCATGATGGCCTTTTTCTGCACCACCTCCTCCCTCCGAGGAGGACAGGGCTCAGCACCTCCTCCTTTAGGCATTTGGGTGGAAGGCAGACAAATAGGTCTGCAGATTTGTTGTGGATTAGGAGTGGGCCAGCTACATAATTGACACACAGCCCGGTCTTGTTTGTTATTGTGGAGCTCAAAGTGCTTCCACAGAGTGGCTTTGCACGTCATCCATTTTCTCGAGGTGTACTTCCTGTTGTTGAGGTCAGTCTTAACCAGTGGTTAAATCAAAACATGATCAGTACCAGCAAGTCTCACAAACTGGTGATCGTGGTTGGTAGTAATTACCCTTACTCCTTAAGGATGGATTTAAAGGACTAGACACATTTGGACTTACCAGCCCAGAGCACGTGCTGACATTTTCTGCAGCCCATCCTGGTGTTTCTGTGCGTAGACGAGTCGATCCACCTTGTTCCACATTGGCAGTATGACTTTTTAACTGCAGTCCTTCCTTGAATCCTACTACAGTAAATCGGTGTTCCTGGGTCCCACTGGTTCCAGCCAGTCCCGAGCTGATGGTACAGCTGGACACCTGATAGCAGGTTTCTCTGACTGACCACCCCGTCCTCAGTGTTAAGGTTCATCTACATTAAAGATGGATCCAGATACGGACGGAGCCTCCTGTCCATGCTCTGTGTTCATGTCATCCGTATTTCTGCACATTTCCATAAAGCTTACGAATACGGGCCAAACGGAGCAGTATCGCTGGAAACCATGGGGGCAGTGTTGCTGTTACTACTCAATATGAAGCACTAGTGAGACACAAAGAAGAAATAATAATGGTGGAACTTTTTGAAGAGAAACTCTGCGAGTTAGTTAGAAATTACGAACATCCGTATGATGTTACTCGCCTGGACACAGAGATAAACAAATGCAAAAAACAGCTGGGAGGAGATTGGAGAGCAATTAAATATCAGTTGGTCGGTAGCAAAGGAGAAGAGGAGGTGTGTGTGAAACGGATTTGTTCGAGCCCCCCTGGTGGATGTATTGGATAACAGCAATGCCAACGGAAAGGACGCATGGAAGTCTGTGAGCAGTGACGGTAACGCTGTTTGAAAAGGACGTATACATTTTCGTACATAAAGGGAGTATAGATGGGCATTTACCTGCTCCCTGCGCCTTCAGAAGAGCTTGGACTGCACATCTCTAAACCAGAGATCTTTGCCCTGGAGAGACCTTGCTGATGTAGTATAACCAGCTCGTGTCTTGTCGGCAGATTTTGGCAGTTCCTCACCCGGTCTGAAGCCTCCTATGGCTGACTATGATCCTACAAACCACTGACTTTGAAGATCTGCTGCTGGTTTGAGGTAAAGTGTGGTCACTCCAAACATCGATCGCTTCTTCTTCGTGCTCACTTTGTGTTCTTACAAAGCAGTTTCTAGTTTTCAGATGTGAGTGATCCAGCAGATGTGCCACGTGTTCACTTTAAATTCAGCTCAGACGGATTTACAGTCCAGCAGGTTAAAAGCAGAAGTATAAAACATGCCACATGTCCATCCCTGACCCCGCTCTGCAGATTAAAAGCTCTTTCCATCACAGCCTCTCTGCTCCTGAACAGTGAAGGTCAGAAGCAGACCTCGGGCTCTGGGGGCCGAGGGGAAGTGGGTCTGTTTGAATCCTCCTGCAGGTCAGGGCCACCTCGCAGCTCCAGGCAGGAGAGCAGACTTCTTTTCTGTCTCAGCCTCCTCCTGACCTCTCCCTCTCCCCTTTCTCTTACCGTTCACTTCCCTTCCTCTCCCTTAGGAGACCTTCAGTCCATCAACACCTCCTCTTCACGGAGCGGAGGAATCGATGGCGCTCAGGTCTGAGCGGTGGAGGATCATCGATCGCTCGGCCTCACCGGCTGCCCTTTCTCTGTCTGTTCGCTGAGCTGGAGGGCAGGAAGAGTTTTAGGGCTGTTTTCATGTCAGAGGGATGTTTATCTAATTCTGAGCCTCCAGAGTTGCAGTCGAAGACACTTCGCTCAGTCCTTAATTTACCCACAGGACCACCGGAGACCCCAAAGCTTTTAAAATAGAGAACAGCAAAACAGAGTCTTCTGACAGTTTCATCCATTTGTGGTCTAAAATAAGATTATAGTAAAGCCTGAAATGGAGTAAAGTAGGAAGAACAAAAACAGAGGGAGGTAGTTCATTTGTTGGACTTCTTTTAGATTTTAGAATTATGAGCTTAATCCAACCTACGAAGCTAAATGCAAAGGCACTGATCTCCTCTGATGGACCTTCATGTTGAGTCAGTCTTGGGCTGTCCTGGCAGATTTAATGAGGAACACCAATTACAACATCGTGTGTTAGTTTTTCTTTGGAGACGTTGTACAAAATGATTAAAAACTCAAACTCCTGAGGTCATTCTCACACCAGAGTTGTCCCTACACAAGTGGGCGTCCCCAGTTTAGCTCGGTATGTTTGCAACTGCTCCAAGCTCCTCTGAAGTGGTTTTCACACCTACAGCTGCCTTATTTCCTTTGGATCATCTAGTGCTCACCCAGCTTTACTATGACTGTGAGTCATGCTGTGCATTATGGGAAGGAAGCCAGCTAGCCACAAAAGGCTAATTAAATAACAATGATGGTGAAGTTTTTAATTTCCTTTGTAAGATTATATTGATGAGCTCTGTGCACAAAAAAGGAGTTTTTACATTCACCACTGTACAGCGCACCCTAGAAAGTATAGAGCAGCTTTAACTGGAAAAGGATGTGCCAACACCGAGTGCTTTCATTGGTCAGATGTGAGCTAATCAACATTACATAGCTGATGCAGAAGCTTGCTGTAATTTAAAATATAATTATAACATAATGTGCATGAAAAAAACAGCTTCTGGTGTGGAAAGATTATTGTACAGTTACTCTCAAATCTGCCACTTTTTTTAACAAAGAAATAAAGACCCTTGATTTACATGAACAGGAATAACAATTATTCATGGGTGCATGTGAGTCAAAAAGTATTGAAATTCCTCGAGCAAATTCCACCTTTTGTTTTTTTTATGTTACATCAAGAGCATTTGTCAGGTTAAATTTCTGACTTTTACTTTGCCTCATGATGAATGACATGACCCGGGGTCACTGCAACGCACCCACATGGCTGAATGTTTGAACATTTGAGATTTACATGTGAAAATAAATTCTCTGTTCAAAATGAAAGTCGCCTGGAGGACACTGATATGGTCCTGGTTTATATCAGAAAAGCTTTTTTCCTAAAATCTTGCAGCCTTACATGGTAAACTAAGAAATAGTAGAAAACATATGATACAGGAAAGATTTGGTTGACTGTAATGATTAATTGTAATGATAATATTTATATTAATAATACAATAATACAAAAGATTGTTGGAATACGTCTGAATATATTTGCAGGATGGAGCTTTGCAGCCCTCTAGTGTCTAAAAGAGGTTTAACAGCTTTAACTCAATACCCATCAATCTATGTCTATATATCTGTCTATGCTTGCACATATCTTTGAATACATATAAATGTGTAAAGATTGATAGATTGCCATGGAACAGAAAACTCATCTTATATATCTGTCTGTTTATATTTTCCTCCAAATAACTCTGAACAGTGCAGTCGTATGTATTTATCTTAAACAATGCAGAGTCCATTCTTATCCATTATTTATGTCTTTGCACATTCTTTTTATAATACTTTTGTAATTGCGTTGCATATATATGCACCATAATCACGTACATTTATTTTCATTTTGTTATTTTTTCATGTGCATTATTGTTATGGTGAGGATGAAAAGAAAGGATTTTTCTGAATGTCCTGCACATATGGCAGAAATTGACAATAAAGGTGACTTTGATCATTTTTACTTAAAAAAAAAACATATTAACATGAAGAATTACCTTATATGACTGACATGAACAAGGTTCAGTATTAATGTCAAAAGAAAAGTAACCTGTAATTTTCTCTTAAAATTATGAGGCAAAATCATAATGAACCATTTGGAAGGAAAACATGGGCACACAAATAATTAACGTTAACTGCAATTTCAGCTTTGTATCTAAAAACTATTAAAAAAAAAACAAAACAGTGACACTGGTTATATACTTTATGCCCCGGCAGCAGGAACCACCTAAAACTGTTGCTCTATAAATTTGTATCATTTTTGAGTATTAATTTTCTGTTTTATTTGTCTTATTATATATTGTTGTAATTCAGCACAGTCACCACAAGGGGGCAAACACATGCTGTAACAGCTTGTTTACCTACATGTCCTTTTTCTAAGTACATTCAGCACACCACACCCCCTGAGAAATAAATGCACCATGAAAGTGTAAAAACATCCTTAAAAGTTTATACACCTGTCATATTTTAATACATTAGATACATAAATATGTTCGGATCAAATGGCTCAATGGACAAAAAGGTCTCTGATTGGGAGGACAAATAAAGAATCTGACATCCTTAGCAAGAAAACTCTGCTCAATAACAACAGCCTACATACTAACTTATTGTTTTTAATTCTAAAATGTAGAAATTAAGTGTTTTTTCTCCATAGAAGTAAATTTATTAAACAGAAATGTTTGTTATTGTAGTGTTCCTGCTAAAGTCCATGTCCACAGTTCTGTTATCACTGCCCGTCTTGTTTTCCACTGTAATGACATCCGTTTCGTGGACTCAGAGTAAAAAACTGTGCGAGCTGTGCAGCCAGAGAGGAGCTGTTTGTGTACCTCTGCTCCCTGAATGATTAACAGAGGACAGGATTGTGGGTCACGACCTGTTGCCTCATCACCTGTTATGTAATGACTCTGAAGTTCAGCTCGACTGAAGCTGACTCCGGATCAGATCAGGGCACACGTTTGGCCCAAAAGAAAGTCCTGCAGATCACCCCTTTCACCCAGCTACACATATTTAAAATAATCACTATTATTCCAATGAAGATGGGACGATGTGTAACACATAAATAAAAACAGAATACAATGATTTTAATCTTATTTTAAACTCAATTCAACTGAATACTCAACAAATACAAGACATTTAACCTTAAGACTGATAAATTATTTTTGCAAATATTCACTCATTCTGACTTTTATGCCTAAAACATGATCCAAAAAAAGCTGGGACAGGGGCAATAAAAGACTGGGAATGTTAAGGAATACTCACAAAGCACCTGTTTGGAACACTTCACAGGTGAACAGGTTAATTAGAAACAGGTGAGTGTCATGATTGAAGCATCCCTGAAAGGTTTAGGGGCGCGGGTCACCACTTTGGGAACAACTGGGAGAGCAAACAGTCCAACAATTAAGAACATTTCTCAAATTACAACTGCAGAAATGTAGGGATCTTATCATCTACAGTCCATAATATCATCAAAACATTCAGAGAATCAGAGAAATCTCTGCATGTAAGCAGCAAGACCAAACACTAACATTGTATGCCCATGACCTCTCATACCTCAGGCAGCACTGCATTATAAAACAGCATCATTCTGTAAAGGATATCAGCACATGGGCTCAGGAACACTTCAAAAAAACCATTGTCAGTTAACACAGTTCACCTCTACATCTACAAGGTCAAGGTCAAACTCTACCATGCAAAGACAAAGACAAATATCAACAACACTCAGAAACACCGCCTGCTTCTCTGGGCCGAGCTCATCTGAGATGGACTGAGGCAAAGTGGAAAAGTCTGCTGTGGTCTGACTCCACATTTCAAAATATGAACTTTTACAATAAAAAATAACCTGTTGTCTGCAGTTTGTGATTAATCTGAACATCTTAGCTCCCAAATGCTTACTGAGTGTTGTGAAAAGCAAAGATGAGCGTGCCCCTGTCCATGCTTTTTTGGAGCATGTTGCAGTCATCTAATTCAAAATCAGTGAATATTGCAAAAAAGCAATACAGTTCATCAGCTTGAATGTTAAATATCTTGTCTTTGTTGTGTATTTAAAAAAAGGATTTCATATAATTGTTTTTTCTTTTTAATTTACATTTTGCACAATGTCTCATCTTCATTGAAATTGTTTTTATGTCATTTATTGACCATAATATTTACAGAATGTAATTTTTTTAATTTTCTTCCAGCGAGGACAGTGCGAGCTCAATTTACATCTGCTGTTCCTGAGGAGGAGGATCTAAAGACACATTTACCAAAATTATATCCAAAGGAAAAGCAAAACTACCATAACTTAAATATGACATAACTGAACTGAAACATAACACATATTATTGCACATTCTCTAAGTTAATTGCACCACATAGATTTTCCATCAATGTGCCATCCACTAATGTATTATGAAAGAAAAAGATAAAATACCAAAATGCTATTAATATGATTAAATTAAAAATCGATTTCCAGCTATGCAGGAATAGATACACTTTCTATAGTAATAATAACTAATGTGTAGAGGTTTATTTGGATTGTATTCAGTTTTTCAGATGGACTTTAAAGAGCTGAAGGTGGGACACTCTTCTTCACCAGTCATTATTAAATGTCTACATTAAAGAACAATAAAGTTTCATTTAAACTAAACCAAGCCGTGTTTTTATTGTATCGCACCTGTTAACACGGACGGCTGATACAGAGCAGAGCCTTTGCTCTAAAAAAAAATTAAACATGTCAAATTATGTTTGAAACATCGGTAAATCGGCTAAAATAATAATGATTATAGCATTAATATAAAACATCCTTTTACACGTATGTGTATAAATAAACATGTTGCTGTATTCACAGGTTTTTCGCAGTAAGTCTGACGGAATATTTGGATTTTTCTCAGATATTCTTCAGCACGATGTTCTGCTGACGTCACGAACGTCATTGCTGTCGGAAACGCGCACTGAGCGCTGATTGGCTTGTTCATGACAGGACACACCCACTTGTCACGCAAAGGAACGCGTCCCCTGGTGGGATGAACCATTATTGACATGAGGGGGGTTCGGAGTGTAGTTTTTAAACAGCTGTCCTCTTGTCTGATTTTTTGATGAATAAAACACATTTTCACACTAACATCGAGCTCTCAGATCATTTTTGTTGAGTATCAGCTCTTTTAAAGATATCCGGTGGCCTGAGTGAATGAATCTAGACCAGTCCATTTCCGGTCCTCCCCCCTGAGCCGGTGTTCCGTGACACACCAGAAAAGTGATGTAACTTTTACCGGCTTCAGTTCGTCAGTCACAGGTCCGAAGAGGCTCCGGGACTTCGGAGGTCCCACCACGTGGAGAAGAACATTCTCGACCGTTTTAGCAGGTGTCCCGGTGTTAGCCCCGGTGTTAGCCCCCCCGGTAAAGTCAGCGCTCGCCGATCCTCCGTCAGACTCGGCCCGGACCATGAACCCCGCTCGGCGCTGCTCGGCTCTTTTCGGACAGCTGTATGTTTCCGCTCGGGGGCCACCGGCAGGTAGAAGACCCTTCTCCCCGGTCACGGCGTTGGCCCCGGCGGGAGCCCGGAGCTGTCACCCCGGGGTGACGGCAGGAGGAGGGGGAGGGGGAGGAGTGAACGGGACCGGGCCCCAGATGAAGCCGGGAGGGGGGTCCAGCACTTCGGGAGGTCCAGGTAGGCCCACCTCACACGTTCACCTGTTACAGGTAGACCGTCACACGTCTCACGAGCGTTTACCTACCGTGAAAGGTTGTATGAGCGCCTTCTGACGTTTGTGACGTGTGCTAGGGATGTGACATACAGACCCATTTTGTCCCACATTTACCACCGTCTAATTAATGTATAACCTGCTCTCTGCTTCTTTATATATATGTGTATCTATCTATCTATCTATCTATCTATATCTATATCTATATCTCTAAATTTTTTTTGTATTTCAATTAAAGGCTCTTTACTGGTTTGTCTTATCACCGAGTTTAAAGTTTACTGGTGTTCTTCCTGGCCTCCTTGGACTATCAGGAGATAGAAAAAGGATTTTCAAGGGGTCCATAATTAGAAGATAAACAATTAATATCTGGTTAATTGACTTAATTATATCTTCAAGACCATCTGCCCACTCTTTTTATCATTTAAAGACCAAATCACCAACTGATCCTGATTTTCTCTTTATTTATTTTTTACTCCACTATGTTGTTGCCAGCGATTTCCTGTTAGTAAGAAAACCCCAAAAGTCACAATTTTGGCATGAAGTTTCTGCAGCAGCGACAAGATGGTCACATTTCAGCCCGAGACTTTCATCAGCATTTTATACTCGTGTGTTTGACAGTCTGATATAATGAACACCAAGTGACTGACCAGGTAGACAGTCGACACAGAAACAGAAGAAACACGTCCAACACAAGGGAGAATACTGTTAATCAAACGAAGATGTTGAAATAAAATATTTAAATTCATACAGTAGTAAATAAGTTAATTACAGGATGTAATCAAACCCAGAACTCAAAAATTAACCGAGACAAAGTGTAGTTCCTCATTTTTTGATTGATCTCTTGGATAAAAAACTTTGACCTTTATTCTATAAAAAGAGAGAAAATCTGGATATCTGATGAAAATACCCTCTTGGGATTATAATTTTTTTATTAATTTTAAATATCTTCATTTTACTCATTTTATTTCAAATTGTTTGTTCTGTCTACATTTGCTTCGTGGCAGTGCTTGTCTATTTGTTTCCATTTTTGATCCACTCCCAAAGTCATTATCACAGACACCAATATTTATACAGAGCACGAAGTCTCTACCTTACTAAGATTGACCTTCATGGTAACAGACCATTTGTGTTAGGAACACACATAAAGCATGCAAAACAGCATTTTATTCTAAATCTTAAATTTTATTTGATCTATAAAGTGGACATTGAGGTAAACCATCATGGTATAATTGTATATTTTTGTCAGTATAACAGGCAATATTTGGGATATTTCCAGCCAGTTTGCTTTGTCAAACTTTAAGCTGTAAATAATTTTCATCTTTGCCAATACAAAAAAACCAACTTTTTAGACAATTATCTGCAGAAATGCATATTGGTCCAATAATCTAAAAACTGAAAGAACATAAAAACGTAAGTAGAAGAGCTGTTACAGTTTTACATGTGACTCCAGTCCTGGAAAAAGTGATCAGAGTTTATACTGGGACATATACTGAGAAGCTGATGGCTAAAGCAAGTGCAGCGATCATGTGCTGTTGATCATATCGGGTTTTTTAACAGAAGAGAGCCCAGCCTTAAGGTCTGTGCAGGTGTGCAGGTGTGCAGGTGTGCAGCCCACTGGAGTACACTGAAGAAACCAGTGTGAGATGATCTGAGCTCTGAGACATGGAGCTGCTGAAGTCTACATCAGAAGATGGTCCACTGTGGTCATAAAGGGATGGACATGGTCAGCAACAATCCTCAGGTAGACTGTGGGGTTTGAACCATGCTCAGGTGGGACTAAGGGACCACCAGCAGCAGCCTGAACCGCTGATCCAAGGCAAGACGGATCTATGCTTTATGATGTTCACACCAAACTCTGAGCCTACATCTGAATGTGGAGCAGAGATCCAGACTCATCAGACCAGGAGACATCTTTACGGTCTCCTGTTGAACTGTAGCCTCAGTTTCCTGTTCTTAGCTGACAGGAGTGGCACCTGCTGTGGTCCATCTGCTCCAAGGTTGGATGTGTTGTGTGTTCAGAAATGATCTTCTTCATACCTTGGTTGAAATGAGTATCTCCAACCACTCTGACCATTGTCCTCTGACCTCTGGCATCACCGGATACTTTCTCTTTTTCAGACCATTCTCTGTGAACCCTGGAGATGTGAAAATCCAGGTAGAGCAGCAGTTTTCTGACAGACCAACAACCATGCCCTGTTCAAAGTCTCCTAAATCTCCTTTTTTCTCTGTTCTGATGCTCAGTCTGAACTTGAGGAGGCTGCCTTGACTGGGTCTGCATGCCTGAGTGCACTGAGTTGTTTCCAAGGGATTGGCTGATTAGGTGTTTGCCTAATAAAGTGGCTGGTGTGTAGTGATGGTGGCTGATTGTCTCTCCTCCTCCTCCTCTTGACCCGGTGTATCTTCAGGTCTATTTATTCCCTCTGAGGCTGACACAGGATGTTCTTGACGCTCTCTGAGCATGCTAATCCCCTGCAGGACCGTCCTCCTGTCCATGCACACCGTGACACTGCACTCCTCACCGCGCTGCAGCTCTAATTAGCCTGCAGACAAATGGGCCGATCAGACCGAGCGCTGAGCGAGAGCTCAACCTGCCGCTGAGACGCTAATAGGCCAGATTAGTATGGAGGGAAAGTCTGCAGCTTTATTTAAGACCATCAGCTTCTGTTACAGAGGCATTGTTAGATCAAGGAACCACATCAGTGCATCAAACATTAATCCTCTTATTTTCACACCTTTACAATCGTTCATTAACTCTCCCAAATTAATATGCTCTCCTTAATAAAGCCGATCAATGCTCTCCTTCAGTTATGTAAGTAAGGCTTGATCTGCTCTTCAGCTTAAACAGCGTTCTTAGTAAAGTTACACAACGGCCACTCAGCGGAGAAAATGCTAAATATCAGGGCAGGTCAATTCATCACAGTTCCATCGTCATGCTGATACAAGCCTCCTCAGTGAACCCAGTACAATCAATTGGATTTATCACAACCTTTTTGATTTGGTAAAACAAAGTGTGGCGGCCCTCTAAATGCAGTCAGATGAGGCTAAAGCCGGCTGACCCTGCACAGACAGATCCAATCTTTCCAAGCTCTAACCTACGACCATCTTGCTCGGCCCAGTGTGGCGCGGCCGAAGGGGTGGGAGCTACGAGACGACAGCAGTTCTGGACCACATTTCTTTATTAAATCAAAAACAAATACCAGCACTACAAACTTCTTTATAGAGAGGATATTTTGCTTGGCCAATATGTTTTGTTGAGTTTGTTCTACTAAGTGGCTCACGTTTTGTTATGTAGGCCACAGCATTAGCAATGACATTATCTAATGGCCTGAAATGAATGTGATTGACGGAACGATCGTCCAATCGCCTGCCAAATATACTTCTGGAAGGTTCTGACACCTCCCTTGGACTGTGACACATCTGCACCGCCCTCCCTTTCCCTTGAAATTTGTTTGAAATCGTTCAGTTTAACCAGGGCTGATATATTTTAAGTTTTGTCTTAAGAAAACCAACGCTCTCACATCATGACCAGACGTGTGTCAGCAGCCTTCGATCATCCCTTTTCTGGTTTTCGAGGGTTCTGGAGGTTAAAACTGTTAATCTGACTCAACACAGAGCTCTACTGGCCTCCATCTGTAATGAGCTTGATCAGGCTGTTATGTAACCGGAACAGAGGAGATGGGTCAAGGTGTGGCAGGCACGCTCAGAGTCAGGCTTATTTTTAGAGTTTAATCAGGGATGTAAGGGCTGTATGGAGTTTGATTTAAAAGATTTAAGTTTGGATTAGCTGAGCAAATATTTTATATATAAGGGATTCGCTGATCAGGCATTTCTTTGACACTTGTTTGTGAGATCAGTCTACAGGGAAAATGCCTCATCTTTTAACTCCTGTTTGCTCAATAGTATCCTACAGTCAAGGAAATGATGCATGTATTACCTGCTTTTATCACTGATTATATGAATTATTGGCAGTTTGGCTAAAACTGTCAATTCAATCCAACAGGCAGAGCAGTGGTATATGTATTTCAACACAGTAATATAATGTAACTGTATAACAATCAACAACTTTTTAAAGCTTAGTTACAGTCACGGGTTTGAAGCTACTGTAAATTATAATTTAATTTTGATTGTGTCAAGCGGTAAAATGATTAAGAAGCCCTAAAAACTCCCTTAAGCAGCCAAAAAAGATCACCACAGAGAACTCACTATACAGAGGAATTTTAATTCAGGGTCGAGAATCAATCTGCACAATTTTCCCCATCCCTACCTTTAATCCCCAACACCATCTGGGTTTGGCCCATGAAAACCTGTATCCCCCCCAAAAAAATGTCCTCTTAAAGGTTCAGTTCCCTGTTTAAAGTCTGGGTTCAGTTTAAAGGAGAGGATACAAATCCAAAGGAAGTGGTCTTGATCCCAACACAAAGCCTCAAAATAGTCCTTAAAAACTCCCAAACTGAATAATCCAGCAAAATGAATCGATGGCATTGCATTGCAAAGAGAAAATACAAAAATCATCTGAATGTGGAAGACTCACCGGTCCTGGGAACTCTTCCTCTGAGTCCAGTCCTTTCTGCTCTGATACTCTCAGCCGACCTTTCACCAGAGACAAAGTTCCTGCACAGAGGAGGGTTCACCACAGCCCTACAGGAGGATCTGGTTTCCTCTCTTGGAAGCAGAGGCCTTGCAGCACTGCAGAGTTGCTTTCAGGATCACCAGCCAAATCTTCCCAAACATTTCCCCTTCTCCTCCCTCGTTCTGCTTCACCCCTCCCCCTCTTCACACCTGAGTCCACCTGGCTGCAGCAGGTCACCTGACCAGGCAGGCTGCAGCTGATCAGAGATCACCTCAAATAAAACCAACAGCAAGACGGGGCGAGCGAGGGGAGAAAACCTCCAAGGGTTTGACTAAACATAAATCCACAAATCAGGAAATTAGCCGACCCAACCCCCACACTCTGTGGCTCTGTCACAACTGATGAAAGTATTTCATAACACCAAGAAAACAAATGTCATCCTTCTCAGAATTATTCATTCAAGGTTGTTCACCGGCCTTTATCCATCACGTTGTTTTAACAACACTGATCAGTGGATTATCTGTCGAGGCATCTTTTTAAGACAAAACCTGCAAGCCTCTTCACTCCAGGGGTGTCCTCACTCTAGAGCTGGTGTCATTTGATTCTTCAATTCTGTTTCCAAACTGATGCGTTGAACCAGTGATTCTCAACTGGTGGGTCGTGACCCAAAGTGGGTCGCGGACCCTCTTTCAGTGGGTCGCAAACCTTTGCCTGGGCAAAAAAATAGTTTCAAAAAAAGTCCTGTGCCTTTTATTTTGAGGGGCATTTTTCATGCAGTGGAGTTTTTCACACTCCTTAACAATAGTTGGTGCTAATACCCTGAAATGCTTATTGACACGTTTTAATCGAAGGCTGTTTGTTATATATCCAATAAGTAGGTACTCAGCTTAAGCTACATATTTTTAATATTTTTTAACTACTTCTCAGTAGTTGGACTTTTTTTATTTATGTTTGTCCATTAAAGCTCTGTGGAGTCTGTTAAAATAGGCTGAAGTTACAGAAGTGCTTTGTTATTGTAACAGTCCCATGATCAGTGGCTAATGTAGTGATAATAATTAAATATGATTTATACAGGGCTGTTCAGTATGTATCCACTGATGCAGGGTTATCACAGCTACAGTTAGATTTACGGTCTTGAGACCTTGTGCCCTTAAGATGCACTGTTTTGTTCCAGGTTAAATGAAGCTAATTGAGTGTCAAAGGAATGTCTCCCTCTCTAGCATCGCCACATGCAGATTATTTTGGTTTCTCACTAAACGTTTTTTTGTGTTGGAATCTTGTGATATTCTGTAGTATTCCAGGTTCAAAATGCAGCATTTTCTTAATATAAATTAGAGAAGTTAAATATTTTCCCTGGATTTGGGTCGCAGCTTGACATTAAGAGTGATGGTTGGTCCTGAAGCTAGACCAGTTGAGAACCACTGCTTGAAACATCGGCACAGGGAGCATGACCTTGGCTTCGTGGCTGTTTTAAGTCAGTTGGGTAAGGAGTTAACAGCCAACAAAAGTGAAGTGCTCCCTCCTAAGAGAAAGAAAAGTCAGTTCAGTGTAGCCATGAATCTGTGAGAATCAGCAGTTCCCAGAGCTCAGGGTCTGATCATGGTCTCCGTCAGGGACAATCCTTCATTCATCCGTCGCCCTGGATCACTTCTTCTAATTCGTGGTAATTCAGTACAGTGGCATGCGGTGACCTTGAATTTGATCAGTGTAACCAGAACTGCTCAGAGCGTCGCCACGGCCATAGGCTGAAGTTTTGGTCCCTGTGTGGTCGATGGGAGCATGTCTGATTTAAGTGACTGTAATCCAAGAGATGAATTCAGAATGAGGCAAATACTCATTTGGCATCAACGTGTTATTATGAGGAGCTCGTGAACAAACTGAGGCAGCGTTTGTACAAGTGAGGCCACAAGAAGCCAGACGACCTCTTATGTAAATTGATTCTCTAAAGCGGGGTCCTCACATAAGGATTTTCTAAACCTGAGGAGATGATTTATCTGTTAGAGACCCCAAACATTAAGATAAAAACAGTTTTGATCGTACTGTGTGTGGTGTGCTCCAATAATCTCAACACAGCACACCACACACAGAAACATTCTGTTCACCATCGATCTAAAATCTAGTCCTCCAAGACAGAAATCTGATCAAACCTGATCAAACAAAAACAAAGAAGAAGAAACAGCAACAACCGGAAAACACAACATGGAAGACAACATACGAGGAGAGGGAATGATGGTGGTCTTGGACTATTTTTGAACTAAAAAAAGAGAAAAGACTGTTGAAAAAATCCTGGAGACAGCGTGAACACGTGAGCTGGTCCGCCATTTCTGAGCTCCACAGAACTTTACGTTTCAGGTCGGCCATGCTTGTTTTTATTTACGCCTGCTTCCTTGTTCCTCAGCTCGCTTCTTGATTGGCTACATTCACAGAGTCATGACTCAGGAGTCATTGGTTTTCCCACACACATTAAGATTTTTGCTCATAAATATTGAACAAGTTTAACATTTACGATTCTTGGTCTCGACCCGTTTCAGAGCCGATTAACTGGACAAATTCACTCTTAACACCTCAGACCAGAGGATCATCTGATAGGATAATCTTAGAAGACAGAAGATAATCTGGAGTTTGCCGTCCTTGGTCGGGACAAAAACAGCCTGATAATCTTTATGTGTGTAACCCGCTTTAATGTGGCTAATGGTAACAATTAGGGGTGTGTTTGAGCTAGAATCCAGTGATGTGATGCGAATCTGGATACAGCAGTGGCAATGCAATCTATCACAATATAACGCAATACTATAACTAATTTTTTTCACCAAAAAATATGTTAATGTTTTTTATAGCCTTAAAAAAACAGCATCAGCTCCCTGTAATGTTAATGAACTTTTCTGTATGTCCCAGTGACAGAAATATTAATAATGAATATAACAGAGAGGTAGACGTAAATGAATTTGACTGCTGCCAACCAGAGTTTGCAGGATTGCGCACAACAATATAAAACAAAGTGGAATTTTTACAAATGATTGAAAATGAATATTCCGATACTGCACAAAACTATCGCAACATGTTGATGTGTTGATATTTTCTTACACCCCTACTTACATTGCTACCACCACCAGCCCCTGTCCCTTGTTGAAATCTGCATCCATGGTCATGGACTGCTCCAGTTTAAAAGCCAGTTTTACTCTATAAAGAATGGATAAAAATCTCTACTTTATGAAATGTTGCCGAGCTGCTGTTGTCCCCACTGCGCATGTTTACATCCATATAGCAGGGTGAGGTACGACGGCCCATTGACCCGAGCTTCAGCCCGATAGCCTCACCTGGAGGGCGACATTGGTCAACCTTTAAGTCGACAACATGCACACATCCCTAACCCCAAGAGGCCTTTCATCTGGCAGACACCGTAACCTGTCCCAACAGGAAGAGCACAGCAGAAACCAAAAACATGTCGAAGTTCATGTTCAGGTGTCTCGACAAGCCCTTCCAGTGAAGCAGCTCGCCCGACTTCCCCTGTATTTTCCGCCTCAGGTGTATTTGAGTAACTCTGCCTGCAGCAGTGACTAAGTGCTGATGAAGAATGAACAGGGAGACGCCTGCTCAACCAAAACCATCAACCGTGACATCCAAACACCGTCGTGTTTTCTTTGGCTCAGTCACTGATGAGTTACACAACATTTAATGAAGAGAGTGACGTTAAGACAGGAGGTCAGTCCACCATGGTGACATAACAGGAACTTATGAAATGGTGATGATGTGGAAGAATTCAGCTGTTAAGTGATTAATTATAATAGAAGGATAATGCTCAGAGAACTATTTAAAACAATATCTGTCCTTACTGTTCTGTCCTCTGATCGACATGAACTACAGGTTATAACATTGTTTTTTATGTAAGAGAAAGGTAAAACATTAACTCAGCAATCTCAATCAAGAATCAAAATCAGTTTAAGTTAGAGAAATATAAATAGATGTCATAAAAAGTTAACAATTTAATATTTATTTATGTTTAAAAAAAATCAAATGCATGTAATTGAAGTAGTTTTCAGCCCCTTTTTTAATGGAAGTTGGGGAGTCATGCAGCTCTTTGAAGGATTTTACGCACATTTTTATGTCTGTTCAGCCAAATGCATAAAATTGAGTTTCACGTAAGCTCTATTTTCTTAAAATATTGTTATTTTTAATGTTGCCATGGCAGACTTTGTCAGATTTTAGACATTAAAATGTTGTGTCTATATTATTATCAGAACAGGTCTAATGCAGTACTCGGCATCTTGTGTGGACGAATGTCCTCAACCTCAGCTGCTTTTGTCGCTCTGCAGTTTACTCAATCAAACTTTGGGAATAGCGCTGTTCACATCAATGTGACCTCTCTCTGACCAATTAAAATCTAAAATTCGCGGGACTTCGATGCCGTCTTTGTAAATGATTGTTGCGGATGCGAATGTGATCTGATTGTCTTCTTGTGGGATCATATCCTGATCTTCAACTGCTGTTAGTAGGAGGAGAAGATCATTTGACTTTGTTTTTAGGTTTTCTGGGTGATATTTTAATTAATAAAGGCAAAAATTAAGCTAAGCTACTTCCATCAGGAATGTGAATGCTGCCTGTGCAAAAGCAGCCCTAAGCAGACACAGAACCGGAGCTGAAGTGGGCCATAGTGTGTGCTCATAAAATCATGAGCTGCGCGTGTTGTTCCCCTTCGTTAAATTAAAATTTTAGCTTTTTCCTGTTTCAGAGACTCGGGTGCCTCTGCTGACAGCCTCCTGTGGACACTGAATGAACTGCAGGTTTATCCGCCTCTGCATCAGCTTTATTTTTAACACCAGAAGTTCAAGATTGGCTAATGCACAACATGTCTGTTAACATCGAAGTTTTTGGGGTTTAAATGTTGAAAAACTTGGAGCATCTGTGGACTTGTGTTTCTTAAATGCTTCTTCGACCACGTGCTGAATAAAGACGAACACCGGGGTCATTGTTTGCAGCCATTCCTTCGTTCTCTCTGGATTGCCTTCGTTTGCAAAGATTTCCCCTTTCACGTGCGTGCATGGACAGCATTCTTGAATGGGTCAGTCAGTAGTGAGGAGTCTCCTCCCCCACGCTGCTGCAGGCTCGGGTCGGTCTCATTTGAGTCCTGGTGTCCTCCCTGTGAGTCCAGCTCTGCAGAGACTGAAGACACAGGAGGACGGGAAGGCCGTTAGGTGGACAGACTGAGAACGAGTGTCCCCTTTGTTTCATGTAAGTACCAGCTGCAGTTCTGTTTGTGCATAGAAAACAAATCATGTCTGTGCACGGGCGATGAAGATGGGTGAGGAGGAGGCTGTGGTTTCTAACTCAGCTGTGTTTTAGCTGATTCATGGACCGTCTGTTTGTTTCAAGAAAAATTAGATGATGCATTCCCACAATCTGGAGCCAGCCTGACTCGACTTGACTTCTTCTTTTTCTATTTATTTCTGTTGTTAATGTGGAATAGGGCTGTCACTTATATCAAGCACCCGTACTGTTCTGATTTTTGGGATCAGATTTTTGCTGATATCCAACATTATCAAAGGCTTAATCGACAATATCTTTGTCTTTCGTCAAGAGCAGAGTCTTTACAAATTTGACTTGTTGCTTTCAATGTGAGAGTCTGTGTAATGAACAAATGTTAATCAAGAAAAACAAGGTTAAACTCCTGAAAAATGAACATCTGGCTTTTCAAATGTACAGTAATGATAAGGTGAAGTGATATGCGGTGTTAATTTTGACAGTACTTTTAAATTTAGTTTTAGCCTTTTGCCTAAAATATATTTTAGTTTTAGTCATAATTTAGTCATCTACATTGTTTTAATTTTAGTCTAGTTTTAGTCGATGAAATTTCACAACATTTTAGTCGATGAAATCTACTGTAAATGTAGTTGACTAAAACATGAAGTATAAAGGGTAAGGCATTTTTGATGTTTCCTTGAATTTCTGAAGTCATGCTTTACACTTGGATAAAATCAAACATCTAATAACCCTTTATTGAATGCTAGTAAAGTCTGAATGTATAAATGAACAGAAACAAACTGAACTTTTGTGTGAAATGCAGTCACCTTTATTTAGGCTACCTGGCAGAGCATCTCAGTTACAATACCAGAACTGACAACAACAGTGAACCTGCTCTACATGAATATATCAATTCATAAAGAGAGGAGCTCTGATTGGATCGCTCCACAACTTATCCCACCACCACCAAGCTAAGGCAGCTGTGATTGGATGTCCCTCTGAACTCATCAAACCTTTCCACACAACCGAAGTAGCTGTGATTGGATATATTCCTAACTCTGTCCCTACTTTCTACATGACCAAATTAGGTCTGATTGGATTAAGTCTCTGTCGAACATTTGAGTCTAGTTTTTATTTGTTGATGAAAATGTCAGTTAATTTAGTTTGAGTTTTTGTCCATGTGTACTTGTTTTTTTTAGTTATAGTCTAGTTTTTGTCAGTGGAAAAAAGGTTGACGAAAACTGTGACGAAAATAATTAGTCGACAAAATTAACACTGGTGATATGGTACATTTGTGTATTTTGCTAATACTACTGCCTATGTGTGGCCAATATATCGTCTGTAAATATGAGCAAAAATTTCAACCTCAGCAGATACTGATATTAAAATTCTTAGGCCAATGTCGGCCAATAATATCATGCATTGCTAGTTTTCAGTTTCCTCATTTCACAGTGGCATTGTGGACTAAAGTGGATTCGTGTTCCACCTGAGACCTGGGACAGGAGCTACATGAACAAAAAAGGAGTATTATAGTAGTAGTAGTAGTAGTAGTAGTAGTAAAAAAAGTATGGTGGACCAGCTTGTAGTGATTTACCTTGTGGTGCAGATTTCGCAGACTCAGGCATCGTGCTCGCTTTTCCAGGGTGCAGGTTCCCCGTCATCAAACATCGACCGGTTCACAGTAGTCCTGTCTTTTGTTGCCTCGCTCTGAAGCACATCTGTTACCACCTCTGGAGACGGCACAAAGGGGGGATCACCTCCTTCCCTCTGTCTCCACAGTGTTCACCTGGAGAAGAAGCGTCACAGGGGTGTAAATATCACAGCTACAGATGGCAATTCCATGAGATCATTTTACGATCTACCTCTCCAGAGGTCACACCTGTGGGCTGCATGTCCTGAATCCTGCAGTCTTGTCTGTGATGACCTTTTTTCACACCTCTGACGGGGTCGCTGAGGAGGACGCAGTCACAGTCCTTAACAAGGCACCACTGAACACTTGAGTCGAAGGCTGACAAATGAGCCTGTGGATCTGTCGTGGACGAGGAGTGGGCCAGCTGCTGTGCATATTTGATCAAAAAAGCTCATTTTGTCTTCTTATATTGATTACCTTCTCAACTCTGTTTTATCAGACAAAGAATATTGGAGAGGTTTTTCTTTACCTTGACATGTTTCAAGTGTCGACCACAGTCTTCCTTAGAAGCGTCGTCTGAACTCTGTGATGTGTCCGAAAACACCAAGTCAGCAAAATCAGATCACTGTTAAAGGAATGATCACATCATGCACAAATTACTGGATCAACCAACCAGACAGTGGGTCAAATAGATTAAATTCATGAAGCAGGGCAAAGACACAATAAACCAAGGTCAAGAAAACATCACTTACATTTGTGTGATAAAAAACTGAAGAAGAGCTTTAAGCATAATCAACACACCGACAGGTATGGTTTTCATTCTGCCATCGGTGGTGTGGAACCCAAAGTGTTTCCATAGGTTGGGCTTACCTGTTCTCCATCTTTTCAATGTGTACTTCCTCTTATTGAGGTCGAGAGAGCAAAGGCCTGGCAAGTTGTGCCGGGGGTGTGTTTTTACACTGAAGTTCAGATCTTTACTCTCGTGCTCGAACAGATATTCAGATCTGAATATAAGGCAACAGCCCTAAATGGACTCCTCGTTGTGCCGTGCTGTGGTGCGAGAACGCCAACACCTATGCACTGTGGAGTCAGGACCAGTGTTGCCAGATTTTTCCACTCAAATAAGCAACCAGGTTAATTAGACACAAGTCAAAAACAAACAGCCTCCAGGTAGTTTTTTTCTAATGGGATATATTACTTTTTTTTTTAAAGAAATCTACATAAAGTGTGTTTTGAATTTCCATCCCCATTACATTTCAGTCCCACAATGATATTTTTTCCTATTTGTCTCTTAATTTACTTCTTCAACCTCCTTTTTTTTGGAGGTGAACATCCTTTTCTTTACAGAAGTGAAGGGAGTGGCTACTGTTATTTATAGCGCTGTTATCACTAAACAGTCTGTCTAACCTTGATTTTTGTAACCAGACAGACACAGTCAGGCTTTTATCTAAGTTTTATGTTGATCCTCTGCAGCTTTATTATGGTGAAAACAATAACGGCTACATTAGTAATAAATTTAGTTCTGCCTATAAGGATTTTTTTTGGTGGAAACATCATTTTTGACTCTTTTTACAGTAAAATTCACTTTTGTTTTTGGAGTGAGTCAAAAAAAGTCCAAAGTTGCTTATGATGAGCAAACTTGGTAACTGGTCAGGATGATTGTCTGAAGGTGTGGTTCTTCACTGAAGTTTCACAATCAGCAGCAGAGCAGCTGTAGCTCTGGAGTGACAGATTGTTTTATTTTAGATTGTTAACTTGAGTCTTTGGTTATTTCAGGATTCAGAAAGTTCAGTTCTGTAACCAAGGTTTTCATTTTACCCAGAGTTTGGATGGCAGCAGGATAGCAGTGCAGAGGGACCCTAAATTAGATTAAAGTTAATGAGAGAGAGACAAAGACCCTCTCTGTCTCTCTCTTCCTGCTGTTGAGTGTGTGTTTGTGTGGAAGCACAGTGGATCGTTCTGCCATTTCCACCTGCTGAACAATACTCACATTCTCCTAAACCCACACCCTCTTACCCAATCAGCTAGGCAACGTCCTCATGCAAGGGAATAGCTGGGCGAGACAGACAAAACCTCACACCTTCATATTCTTAAATGGATGATGATGCCCTATAGATATTTTGTTATTTTATTCTGCAAAGAACAACCAAAAGGTTGCTCTTATACCACAAGTATGAGCTCTGGTATAATTCTGGTAACAATCAGTTCTTGTTGATACCACAGCAACATAAAATCCAAGACTTTGATTCTTAATATTTGACAAGAAACTGCAGAGAAACTTCAACAGAGTGCACAAAAAAACCTCATGAATGCATTAGGGCTGCATGACCGCTTTCTTGCTTCTATAGATGCTTCTGGATCGTTACAGTAGGCATCTTTGGTAACAGCTGAAATGAAGAAAGCTCATTGGTCCTCCCCTTCCCTAACGTCTGATGCAGACTTCCCTCGTCTCTGACTTTCCGTCGCTCTGCTCTCTGAGACTCAGTCCGTCACACAGTGAGGAGGAGGAAATGTAGAGAGGGAGGGAGCTGCTGATTCAGAGAGAATCAGAGCGAATGTGACGCAGGACGAGGATGAATCACGACATCAGGAGAGAGAAAGGAAGAGAGGAGAATAATGTGGAGTAAGGGTGACACAGAGGGGGATTTTCTGCTCTTCATTTTGAAACAAGAGAAGAAGAGCCCTGAGCCGACATGGAGAGCGCGGGTAAGACCTGCAGCGCGACATGAAGCAGGCAGCAGAAAAAGACTTCAGAGAACCAAACACTTGATTTTAATAATGTGAATATAATAGTTTATTAGTTAGGGTCCAAACTTTAGCATTTCTGATGACATGAGGTGCCAACCATCATCATCACAGAGCCAGAGCGACGCCCACTTTCTTCACATCTCTAGTAGCAGCAGACTCGACCAATCAGATGCGTCGCTGTGACTCTCTAGTACTGAGTGCTATTGTTAGTTCACTGGTAACCAGAAATAAGACACTATTATCTTCTCCAGTCTTCCCTTTAGGGTCACAGGGGGCTGGAGCCTATCCCAGCTGAGAGGCTGGCACACCCTGGACTGGTCACCAGCCAATCACAGGGCCACAAAGAGAGATAGACAACCATCCGCCCACATGCTCCCATCTAAGGGCAATTTAGAGTCACCAGTTAATCTAACAAACACGTTATGGGTCCATTGGAATTGTACTGAGCACCTGGAGCTGTCCGTTTCAATGAGGTTCGAAGGGCTGTCGAGACTAAACACAACGTGAAGACACTGCTGACTTCTCAATGGTCAGGGTGTCAACACGAGTTGAGGGTATTGCCTTCAGGATGCTGTATGACTTTACAAACTCTCTTCTACTTAAGTTTGTTTGGCTGCTCAAGAACAAAATTCATCTCCTGTTACAAACGGTGCGGGCAGCTCCATCGCCTTTGATTCCCCTGTCTTCGTGATCATGTAGTTTCTATGACAGCAGGTCGTATTTGTGAGTAACACAAATGGAAAAGCAACCACAGACCGTCTGTTATTGTTGCTGATGTGGAGGACATGAAGGAGTGAGAGTGAGTCCATCTTAACCCTCCTCCTCCTCAGGCCTGTCAGGATGAGGAGTTCGATGACTTCCTCACTTCACATCAGTCTTGTTGTTTTGCTCAGCGATTTTGAACTCGTGTGTCATAAAGACATGCTGTGATTTGAACATGTGAAGGTCAGACGTGTCCCTGGAGCTGCGATGCATGTTTGTTGTCTCTGTCTCATGGCCGAACATGACCATCTGTCCTCATGAGTGATCCTCCAGCGGTCCTCACATCAGGACTGACGGACAGTTTTAAAGTTGGTTTTAGGGAGAGTTGGACTTCAGCACGGTCTCTTCTGTGGACTGTTTGTTTTTTCATGGGCAAAACTCCAGAGAGCGACCTGAACATGTTTATTTAGAGCATCCCGAGTCTAAAATAGAAACTTAACCTTCGTTTGACTAGACCGTTGGCTCGTCTCTGTTTATGTGGCAGTGAACGTCAACAGACTGTCCGACACTGTTTGTGTCTGGTGGGCAGGGTGGTCTGTCATCCAGGAGTCAGTCTGGAGCTTTGTCATCTCCTCAGCTCGAATCTCCGTGGTTATATCAGCCTTTTGGTTTTCCACGAGAGGAAAGATGTTGTTCACACACCGTAAAAGTAGTGTCATAACCTGGCTGTGTCAAACAGTTGTTACTTCCACGCAACAACGAAGGCGTGATCCTTGTGTCCACGTCCAGTTTTTGATTTCTGTTGTATTCTGATTCCAGAGAACTTGACCCCTACACCCTTCATGACCCAACGCTCTCCCTTGTCTCCTCTCCTTCAGTTTGTCCAATGGGCGGCAGCAGCAGCAGCCGGTTGTTTGGCACGTTGGCCCAGTCACTGAGCAGCGCCCCCTTGGCCCAACCAGACCTGTACCCAGAGGAGAACCAGGACTTGGACCGAGAACTGTCTGATATCGATCCGGATCAGCTGCTTCGAGAGTGCGAGGAGGCCCTGCAGAGTCGACCGGCCCGTCCGCACAGAGACCTGGTCTTTCCTAGTGGTCTGGAGCCCGGCAGACGGAAGCACAACCCCCCCATACGGGTCATGCAGTGGAATATACTCGCACAAGGTAAAGACACGCGAGCACTGTTAATGCTGACAGCACTTTTAATTTAGTTGTAGTCATAATTCAGTCATCTTAAATTGTTTTAATTTTAGTCTAGTTTTAGTTGATGAATTTCACAACATTTTAGTCGATGAAATCTGCTGTAAATTTAGTCGACTAAAATATGAAGTGTAAAGGGTAAGGCATTTTTTATGTTTCCTTGAATTTCTGAAGTCATGTTTTACACTTGCTAGCTGTGATTGGATATATTCCTAACTTGTCCCTACTTTCTACATGACCAAATTAGGTCTGATTGGATTAAGTCTCTGTCAAACATTTAAGTCTAGTTTTTATTTGTTCGTGAAAACGTCAGTTAATTTAGTTTGAGTTTTTGTCCATGTGCACTTGTTTTCATTAGTTACCGTCTATAGTTTTCATCAGAGGAAAAAAGGTTGTTGAGGAAAACTATGACGAAAATAGTCAACAAAATAAACAGGAGGACCCGAGGTCTCTCCCTCTTTTATCAGTGGTATCACCCTCTGACCTTCAGTGTTTTTTGTCTCTTTTTGTCCCAGCGCTCGGCGAGGGGAAGGACGGGTTTATCCGCTGCCCACTCGACGCTCTGAACTGGCAAGAGAGAAAGTATCTGATCCTGGAGGAGATCCTCACCTACCGCCCTGACATCCTGTGTTTACAGGAAGTGGACCACTACTACGACACTTTCCAGCCCATCCTGGCCAGCCTGGGGTACCAGGGCACCTTCCTGGCCAAACCGTGGTCCCCCTGTCTGGACGTGGAGCACAACAACGGTCCTGACGGCTGCGCCCTGTTTTACCGCCGCTCACGCTTCACCCTGCAGGCCACCTCTCACCTGCGACTGTCGGCCATGATGCTCCCCACCAACCAGGTCGCCATCGTGCAGACGCTGACCTGCCGCGTGACAGGCCAGCGTCTCTGCGTGGCCGTCACGCACCTGAAGGCTCGCAGCGGGTGGGAGCGGCTGCGGAGCGCGCAGGGCGCCGACCTCCTGCAGAGCTTACGCAGCATCACGTCACGACACGGCGGCTGCGGTGATGGCGAGGTGGCGGCGGGCTCCGTCCCCCTTGTGGTGTGCGGGGACTTTAACGCCGAGCCCACGGAGGACGTCTACAGACGCTTTAGCTCCTCCCCCCTCGGGCTGAACTCTGCGTACAAGCTGCTGAGCTCGGACGGACAGACGGAGCCCGCGTACACCACGTGGAAGATCCGCCCCTCGGGAGAGAGCTGCAGCACTCTGGACTACATCTGGTACTCCCATGATGCTTTGAGTGTCGAGTGCTTGTTGGACATTCCCACGGAGGAGCAGATCGGCCCGGACCGCCTCCCCTCGTATCACTACCCCTCTGACCATTTATCGCTGCTGTGTGACATCAGCTTCAGGGAGGAGCCTCATAGGCTAATGTAGGCGACCAATCACAGCAGGTGTGGACCAAAAGGAGGTCTGAGTGAGATCACTGGACCTTTACTGTAAACTGGAGGAGGGCCTGAATGTGACAGCACTTCCTGGTGTGTGTTGGGTAGTAGAAAGAGGGCGGAGCCATGAAGTGGCGAGGAGACCTGATTGGAGAGTTATCTTTTTAAATCATTACACTGACACTGAGGCTGTGATCAGACCAGAACCAAAGTGTAAACTGTTTGAGGTGGGGGCATCTGGACCTTCATAAACAAGGACAGTGGACTGAGTTGGGAAGTGTGGAGAGAGACTGGGGAATGACGTGTAAGACTGCAAAACTCCACCTTCGAGGCTTTTGTTTGACTGAGATGATTTCTCCTGAACTGTGGTGAATCCAAACGTTCTGGTCTGATCACAGTTCAGTCACCTGTGTCTGAGATTTTCTGAATTTTTGGGGAACCAAAGAAGTTAAAGGAGACATTTTTAAAATCACTTCTGCTGTTTGATCAACATGTGGTGTGGAGGTCAGTTTAGGGAGAATCTGTTTAACATCGTGGCTGTTTTCACACATGCACTCCTGAAAGTTCAGAGTGATTTCAGGAGCTCTAAATCCTGAAGGTGTCCTGACTCTTACCTGTCCTTCACAGCAGGAGGACTACACACCTTACAGGACAAATTCTACTGTGGTCTTTCACACATGCAGCTCAGCCGGGACATTTCCAGGATTTCTGCATGTGTTAAAAGAGCTAACTTTGATAACATGGTCTTCAGCTGAGAAGGCAGCTAAAGGGTTAATCAGGAAATCATCTGCAGTTATTTATTGTTCTAAAGTTAGCAGACCTTTAGTTAATTTTATTAAATTATTATTTTAACCTTTACCATCATCAGATTTTTCTTCTCGTGTTTTAGGTTTTATTTTCTTTCATTTTAGTTCAGGTTGGTGATAATGAAAATGTTGCTGCTGTGGCTTTGACCTGACAGAGACGATATTTTATGAATAAATCTGTTTAACTCTGAGTGTCGTCTGGCTGATTTGTCCGTCTGGTTCAGGCTTCTTCACTCACATTAAACAAACGGGTTTGTGGTGGAAAATCTTCAAGATCTGCTGTGCAATTATTTCATTTCAGCTGCAGTTATAGCTTTATGAAGATAAAGCAATCAGGATTAAAGGATTACCGAAAATTAGTCAATTTATGCATCCTTGTGACAAATTTATATTATTTTCTGTTTTCTTTTAGCTGTCAGAGTATCTCAGAGCACATTTTAAAACAAAAAAATGCATGTAAAGCACTGATGAAAAATCAGTGAGTGATTGCCATTGAGATCCTGATCATTAACCCCAATCAAATAATTGATTAAGTTTTTAGCAGCCATACTTGAGACAATGTTTTGGCATCTGCTGTGGCGCCCCCCTGTGGACAGAATGGAAGATCATTTTGCCCTAGGCCAGTATGATCCCATCCATGACTCAACTCCCAAACTTCAGAATAAGACAAACTTCTCACTCTCCACAGCAGCTCCTTCTGCTCCAGCAGGAGGTCCATGAGGTCCTAACGAGAAATAAAAGTTAATTAACTCATCGGGAAATTTAAGGCCCTGAAATACTGAAGTCTTCAACATAAAACTACAAGGTGGTCCAATTTATGGCCTATTTTTTATTATGCATTAAACGTTATCGGCCAAACTTTTCAACCTCTACTTTAGGAAACTTTACTTCTTTTTATTTACATTATGAAGAGTATGGCTTCAGCAAGTCTGTTGTAAACAATGTAAAGATAAAATTTATTACTAACTGGCGCTGTACAAATACAGATTGATTGAAAGCAGACAGGAGGGGAAAAGGTGTCCAGTTAATCCAGTTATAGCTAGTGATGCATATCATCGGTAAATGTACAGCTAAAATATTGGCAGAAATTTTGATATCTGATACTGTGCATCCCTAGAATATGACCATAAAATGCACGAGGAACAGGTTTTATGTTCTTAAAATCCCTTAACCTCTGGATTAAACGCTCCCCTTTGTTATGTTTAACTTTGTTAAGCAGTTATAAAATAAAGGCGAGTGGAAGGTCGTCCACCATTTTATCAGACGATTCCACTTCCCTTCAGCTGAATAAAAACACCCTCAGACGGTTTTCTCACATTTGTTTTTTTTTATAATACATATTCCAGTAAAATCTACTTCATTACACTGATAGTACAGAAAAAAATAGTATATTATACTTCAAATGTGGAGCACACGGTTTAGATCTCTTCTGTCGACGCAGACGTCCTTCCTCTCCCTTTATGTGAACAGTAAAAAAAAGACAAACAGGAAATGGCGGGGCAACAGTGCTGCGGAGGGACGAGGTCTGCGGACAGACCTACGACCAAAACAAAAAAAGACAAGCTGAAACGGCGTCCGGACTGAAACACACGGCAGAGTATCAAAAATGTTTTGTACATTTAAAGTCTTTTTTATATTACATCTGATTACAAAAAGACGTTGTCATTTACAATCTAAGGCTGCTCTCGTCCCGGAGCTCCGACCCGTCTGTGTGAGTGTGTTTCTACGCGTCCCTTTAATCCTGTGGGGGAGCTGGCCCCTCCCAGCCAACGGCCCAGCCAATCAGAGAGCTCGTTAGTGGGGTGAGGGCAGGGTTTTGATGCTTCCAGTCACTCTCTGAACCCCCCTCCCCTCCCCTCCAGTTTGTCTTTGCTGAGCTCTCAGGACGCCGGGCTGGAAGGGGGAGGAGCTTCAGTCTTCACCTCTGATTGTGCTACCTCGGGGGCTTTGGGTGGGGCGCGGGAGACCTGCACGGAGACCTGCGGCAACGTCTGAGCCACCGCCGCAGGTTTGGCCAGGATGAGCTGCGGAGCGGGCCGGGCCGCCGTGGTCAGCTGGACCGCGGGGGTCGCGGCGAGTTTCCCGGTAGCCTGCGCTATCGTAGTGGCGACGGGTTTGGCCTGGATGAGCTGCGTGATCTGGCCCGCCGGGTTGGTCTGCATGAGCGTGGCGAGCTGGTTGGCCGGGATGGTGATGATGGTGATCTTCTCTCCGGCTTTGGAGCCGGCGGGCAGCATGGTGGGCAGCGCCTGGATCACCAGCTTGGGCGGGGCGCCAGCCTGGGCGTTAGCTACCGTAACAGGGACTCCTGTGGTGGTGGTGAGGATGGAGGAGGAGTTTAACGTCACCTGACCCAGAGAGTTCGTCATGACCACGGGCATGGCTCTGATGGGCCTGCGGGAGGAAGAAGAGAGGAAGATTTAGACCCACGCCGCTGTTTCGACAGATATCACTCTACACTGCTGAGATAAAACTGTCACACACAAGTCCTCAAATACAGGCCGGGCCTTTATTTACAAAATCACAGGGAGAACCAGGCCTGTATCTGAAGGAGGCTTTCTACTGGAGGGGGGCCTTAACAAAAGTCTCAGCCAGTACCGTATTTTCCAGACTAAGGCCCTGTTTACAGGGAGACGTTTTCACCAGAAACGCAAAGGTTTTTCCTTTGCGTTTTCAAAAGCAATCCGCGTTCACATGGAGACGCCAGAACAACTGAAAACAGTGTAGCGTGCATGCCAGTCCAGTAGATGGCGATGTAGGTTTGCAGAGACATAGCGCTGTTACAAAACATGTACAAAGAAGAAAAACTATTCACAAACAACAATGGTAAGTGGACGCGCGGAGACGCAGGAGTTTCTTGTCTGGACAACAAATCTGTCTGGATAACAAACCGAGCACGGCATCACACATGTTGCTCGATGGACGGCCGAAGTTGTTGTTGTTCCTGGTATGTGCGCGCAGCCTTCATGTGAAAGAGTACTGCGCATGCACTGACGTCAGCGTTTCACCCTGAAACGCTGAATCCCATCTACATGAAGCCGGGCCGCGATACGTTTTCAAAACTCTCCGCTCTGGACCCTGGTTCCAAAAGTCTGTGGATTCAGGCACTCCGGGCACCATTCTCGTGTAAATGGGAGGCGAAAATGCAATGAAAACTCTCTGTTTTGGGCTGAAAACGGAGTCGTGTAAACACCACCTATAAGTCGCACCGGACTATAAGTATCATTTATTTAGTGCTCTGATAGAGAGGTGGTTCCCTTGTATGAAGCGATAACACCAAGAAGGCCCACTGCATCCTTTCCGTTGGCATTGCTGTTAACCAGTACATCCACCAGGGGGCGCTCAGGTAAATCTGTCTCACACAGACCTCCACTTCTCCTTTGCTACCGGCCAACTGATTTTTTATTGCCCTCCAGTCTCCTCCCAGCTGGTTTTTTTTTTGCATCTGTTTGTCCCGGAGTTCAGGCGAAATAACATCATACAGATGTTTGTAATTTCTAACTTACTCGCAGATTTTCTCTTTAAAAAGTTCTGCCATTATTATTTCTTTTTCGTGTCTCACTAGGGCTTCATATTGGGTAGTAACAGCAACAGTCCCTCACGAGTTTCTCACTCACTCTTAATTTTATTTCTGCTCGATCACCGCTGCATATTTTACTACCTGCAGTTTGTTAGAATAGGATTTTCATTTTGAGGACATTTTGTTTATGTCTAGCCTAGAGCGCCCTCTCGTGGCTGTAGACGGTAATGTTTACTCCTTGGTTAATGTCAGTCAGGATGAATTAAACCTTTAAAAACATGTTAAATCGTGTATATTTTGATATCTAAGTCACACCTGACTATAAGTCGCAGGACCTGCCAAACTATGCAAAAAGTGTGACTTTTAGTCCAGAAAATACGGTAACTGTTCAGTTTCAGTCAAAGCAGGAGATACATCTCACACCGTTTCCTGTTATTCAGCGATGATGTGCTGATATGGTGCAGGATGTATTGATTCAGACAGAGACCTGGTGGCAGCGTTGGTTGGGATGACGGTGACGTAGGTCTGCTGGGGCTGGGTGGCGGCAGGCGAGTTTGCGCCCAGGCCTATGGCGCTCTGCTGCTGAGCTGACATCACACCCTCGCCGTCCTCCACCTCCTCACCGTCGTCCTCGTCCTCGATCACCCGGATGTTCTTGGGCATGTCTTTAAACTGGTAGGCGAGCCGCTGCCCCTCCACTTTGGCCAGGATGCCCCTCTGGTAGTAATACCTGCACACAAACATGGCGCCGTATTACCTTTGAAACAGTTTCAGGCTCTGGTACCGTGTTTGAGGAGGAGCACTAACCTCAGGGCCCGGCCCATGGTCTCGTAGTTCATGTCGGGCTTGTTCTTGTGTTTGCCCCACAGTTTGGACACGGCCTTTGAGTCCACCAGTTTGAAGATTCCTTTGTCTCTCTGCATCCACTTGATGTACCTGGGGCAGGTGTTTTTGTCCTGCAGCAGCTCCAGCAGGAACTCCCAAAGGTACGTGGTGTTACCTGGAAGACCAACACGAAACATGAGCCCTCAAGGATGAGCATCGCAGGACAACCAGCAATCTGTTTCCATCTCAGTGGGTCATTCTTAAAGTCCTGCTTTTAGCTGATACAACATTAAAAAATTAAAAACACACGAGGCAGATCTGAGGGGAAACCTGAAGCACCAGAAGACTTTTTAGAGAACAAGTCATCGATAATTCTCACATCCGCAACACTTAAAACAACCAGAGCACAGTAAGAACAAAAATGTATTTGTCCTTTTTGAAATAGCAGCAGGTTATTCGTTCTGTGGGTTTTGCAGCCAGAATGTGATATATATGAATATGTGTATAGCTAATTTTGATGAGATTTGATACCAATATATTTAAGTTTATATCCATTCATACAAATATTGTGCTGATGATGTCGTGCATCCCTATAATATGCCCAAAAATGCACTAAGAGCATGTTTTATGAACAACAGATTTTTAAAGGCTTTTCGCTCATCAGATCGGGATCAAAATCTGGAACCAAACTTATCTGTGGTTTTGGATGAACCCACATGACGTCCATCTGCATGAGTTTTTAGTATTATTGACATTATTGCAATGTAAACTAATCCTTATATCCCTGATCCGATTGACTTTAGACCTTCAAAGGACACTTCTTCCTTGTGCCATGACCAACATTCTCTGGATAATTCACCAAAATCCAAGGAGAACTTTTGAGTTATTTTGCTTAAAACCAGACAAATGTCAGCAAAACCAAAACCTCTTTGCGGAGGTTATATATTCAAACCCAAAACAGATTTGATCTGCTGCAGGAAATAAGCTGGAGGGTGATTAAATCTATCAAACACAAACTTTCACATGCTCTTGTGCTGTCATCTAACTCCAACACTCTGCAGGTCCACATCACACTGCAGAGCTGTAGCGTGACCTCCAGAACAAACCTTTGCCCTCTCTTTGTCTCTTCTTGATCCCAAGGTCAAACGAGCCGTTGGAGGCAGGCTGGTGTGTCTTGGGCTTACGTCCACCTGCACCAAAACACACCATAATTAATTATAATAATTAGTAATAATAATAATAATTCAAGAACATTATGGATGGACAGATGGATGGTCCCTCCCTTACAATCATCATAAACTTTACTCTTATGCATTTTTTTTTGTTTCTTTCCTTTTTTTTTAATCAGTCATCTCTAGTTTATCATTTCTTTTACTTTAGTTTCTCTGGGAGTCTACAAATCCTCTTGACATCCTTCCTTCTATCATTACAATCACAGTGGAATATACTGAGTAGATGGACCTCTGCTGAGGGTTTATTTGCTGGGTGGCTGGAAGAAAATTATTATTATTATTATTATTATTATTATCAGCATAAATGAGTACACCCCTTCAGATTTGTCAGAAAACTTCTAGTTTCCTTTCAAAATCAACATTTTCTATGGCATGCTATACCACAAAATACTCCCCCAAATGTGGGCCATTGATTGCAATCAAGATTTTTTAAGTTGCACATAAAAAAGTATTTTTCTCAATTTAAGATCAGGATGCAAAAATGAGAACACCCCAATCAAAGGGGTGGGAGCAAAGCTAAATATTAGTTATCATGTTACCCTTCTTTTCATGTTATGGTGAGAAGAAAATGCAACGTTAAACTGAGCTTTGTAAAAACTTTGGAAATTGTTCTTTTGTTCATTTAGATATTGATTAATACAATACATTTAATAGGGGGTGGCTCTGCGTCTTATTTAAAGCATTAAAAGGATAAAAACCGAGTAAGTATTACAGAGGAGTACACGATGAAAATAAAGGGTGAGTAATTTAACAGATTTTACAATATCAAAATTATTTCATTATCCTGCAGAGCACCGCCTTAATACATTACTGTTTAATTAACTAGGAAAGACCTGGTGGAGTACTGCAGAGGGAGTGCTGTGTAAAACGTTGTGGGACACTGACCTCCTCTCTTCTTCTTGGCGGCGGGCTCACACTCAGGCGGGATGGGGAAGGTCTCCTCCTCTATGGCTCCACACTCTGTGGACACCTCCACCACCGTCTCCATCATCACATCCTCTGCTGAAACAAACCAACAGCATTCACACTCCTGTGTCGAAGACCGCGGGTACACAAAAACATACACTGGAGAAACAAGGGGAAAGTCTCAGGGGCCTCGTGTTCCTCCTGTACTTTAAGGATTTTTAGAAATCTAAGGGGCTGCTGCACAACTTGTACTTCAGGAAATAAGTTTATTCGACCGTCACGGTTTAGCTTGTGGCCTGATGAAGGTCAAAAGTTAAAAAAACCCTCTGATTTCTCCGAGTTATTTTCTCTCCAGGCACCTCAATAGTTGGTGAACAACTCTCGAGGCCTTCCTGCCCCGCCCAGGGTTACTGCAGTCTGTATAAAAATCAAATGAAGAACATTTAAACACGTTTAAGGCCTGAAATAGGGCTGGGCAATATATCAGTTAAATCAAATTATTTTCTGCAGAAAATGTACAAATGAAAAATCTAGATTTTTTTTCTCTACTTACTCCAATCATAATTTGTTGCAGTGTTTGAAAATATAATTACTGAAACATTTGTTCACAAAGATAGGGCTGTCAGGCTTTGCACAGGCACGTTTAGTCTTTTATTTGTTTCTTAAATAAGTTGAGTATTGATCAGAGAGTTCCATGTTAATATCCTGTGAAAATAGCTCATCCTTCAGTGTTTATGAAGACAGGCCTCCCTACGTTTGAAATACAAAACTTTAAGACAAAATCAAACCATGCATTTTAACGATAAGAGGGAAAGTCTGTTTAGTTTTGAAACATATTTTGATGAAATAAAGGCAAAACTTGATTTATGTAATTTTTGTGTCACTTTTGATTAAAATCATAAATTAAGTTATGTGAAAAACATCAGGGATTCTATTTTTTAGGTCATATCGCCCAGCCTTAGTCAGAAATAAGATAAAATAAATACAGTTTTTGTGCAATTTCTTTGATTTCATGTGGGACTTGAACCCCCTTTATAAGGTCCACCCCTTTAACCACTCATTAACACGGATAAGTAATGAGCCAATCACATGGCATCAACACAAGACGACCTGCTGAAGTTCAAACCGAGCATCAGAACAGAGAAGAAAGGTGATTTAAGTGGTCCATCATGAACTGTGGATCTCCAAAAGAGCGTTTCTGAACACAACACGTCCAGTCATGAAGCAGGTGGTCCACAGCAGCAGGACACCACACCTGATGCCACTCTTGTCAGCTAAGAACAGGAGCTGTGGCTACAGTTCACAACTTCAACCAGAGCCTGGATTTCTGCTGCAGTCTCAGAGCATGGCTCCATCCTGCCATGGATCAGCGGTTCAGGCTGCTGGTGGATGGTGTGACGGTGTGGGGGACAGGAGGATGTTGCCATAGAGACATACTACTCTCCAAAAGTGCCTAATAAAGTGTTGGGTGAGTGTGAAGCTCTGTTAAAGTTGTCAGAATAACCCTTTAATCCCTCAGTGAAGTGCAGTCAGTGTGGCCTCAGGTTCTCGGAGGTGCTCTGACGGCGTGTGCGGCTCTTACCTGTGTTACGTTCGTTGTGCAGACCTCCTGGAGACTCCATGTGCAGCAGAGCTTCAGCTGCTTCAAACGTTTTGTCGAAACACACCATGTCGTGAGTCGTCATCTCCACTGAGGGGAGGAGCAGAGAGGAGGTCAGAGCAGGAAACACATCTTCACTGAGAGGTTGAAGCAGCAGAAGCACAGTGAAACCTCAACTTCTGATGACCTCCTGGTTTGGGGCGTGAGGGCGTTTGCTCCTCACTTCCTGTTTCTCTGAGCTGCTGTGAGGATAAGACCTGCCAGCAGAGGGCAGCGTGCTCACAGGTACAGACATCTGTTTGAGTCTTTTTTTTTTTTTTGTCCAGAAGGCTCGGGAAATATCCTGGATTTGTTTAGTGTCAGTGACATCAAGAGCCATTCGCATTTTCCCAAACTTAAAGAGACAGTTTGTGTTCCTAGGTTTGTGTTGTAACACTCACACTGTTCTCGAGCAGGCATTACTTAATCAACTTAATCAGAAATTAACCAAAAAAAAAAAGGTAAATTCCCAAGATCAGAATTCAATGTAGAGCAAAGACAAAATCAGAGTTTTTATAAAGTTTCAGAACTTTCTTTACTTTCTGTGCCCCACTTCCCGTCAATACAAATTTCAATTTCCCCAAACTAAAAAAAAACATTGAGTCATAGGTAAAGGTTGAAATCAGGGCTGTCCAAACTTTTTATTTAGTCGAGGGCTGCATACAGAAAAGTACAAGGACAACCGGGCCACATTATACCTCAACCTGAGTGTATAATAGTTCAGGAATTTGGGATGGTCAGTTAAATTTCAGACCAACAGATCGGCCCCTGATCAGGACAAGAAAGTCGCCCTATGCAGTAGAGGAACCCCTTTGACAGCTCATCTTAACATCGAGGCAAAAACAAAGCAAAATCCACAAAGCTGCCACTTTTTTACAAGTGTTGTTTCTTAAAGACGGTTAAATATACATATTACCATTTACTTTTAAACCTTGATATGGAGTAAACAGTAAAAACTAAGTATAGCTTGAGAGATCTGCTGTCATGATCGATTAATATTCATCCTTCAAACCAGCAAAACCATCATCATATAATTGGGGGGAAACTTTTGGAGTTTGCTGGGGGCCCCGGCCTTAGTTTGGAAACCCCTTGTGTAAATCAAACATTTGTACTTTCTAAATTAAGTTAAAGTCTTAATCTAAGGAAATGTATTTTGTTTGCTCAGTCAGTTCCCCCTTAAGTCTTTTTAATTGTTTATTCCCCAGAAACTCCTCATATAATCCTTCCGTTTGTTCGATAAAAATTAAAAAAAAAATAAAAATAAAAAAACACTAATCCGGCTCAAAAAAGAAAAACACGGCATGAAAATAAAGTGATCAATCGCAAAAAGAACTGATATACCAGGAAAAAAAAGTCCAAAAAGTGTGGATCTCACCAGAATCCTGGAGGAGATAATCCTTTATGTTAAGATCCTTTGTTTCTGGGTCCGAGGACGCAGAGTCGAGAGGTTAATCCTTCACGCCTTCAGACTGATCAGAACTTATTTCAATATTTTTCTACTTTTCTTACTAACAACAGAATATTACAAGCCGTAGACTGTCCTATTTGTAGGTTCAGACACTTCCTTTTCACTTCTGATTTAGCTGCCAGTGTTTCTCCCGATCACGCCGTGCCCCCTCCTTCCCTCCATGCCACGTCCTCCTTTAATAAACTTTTTTTTTTGACATAAAAATAAATATTTTTACTATATACATTTTCTAGATTTCTCTTTGGAGTTGGAGGATTAATATGTACATTATTTATTTTCTCTTGACTATTTATTTTATTTAACTTTTTTAATTCATATTTTTTTCTTTTCATATATATATGAATTAAATACAGAGTGTCATGAAAAAATATTTGCCGCCTTCCTGATTTCTTACTTTTTTGCATATTTGTCACACTGAAATGTTTCAGATCATCACACAAATTTTAACATTAGACAAAGATAACCTGGGTAAATACAAAAATGCAGTTTTAAAATAATGATTTTATTTATTAAGGGAAAAAAGCTCTCCAAACCTACATGACCCTGTGTGAAAAAGTAATTGCCCTTCAGCCTAATAACTGGTTGTGTCACCCTTGGCAGCAATAACTGCAATCAAGCGTTTGTGATAACTGGTGATGAGTCTTTCACATCACTGTGGAGGAATTTTGGCCCACTCTTCTGAACAGAATTGTTTTAACTCAGACACATTGGAGGGTTTTGAGCATGAACTGCCCGTTTAAGGTCACACCACAGCATCTCAATTGGATTTAAGTCTGGACTTTGACTCGGCCACTTCAAAACTTTAATTATGTTTTTTTTAAGCCATTCAGAGGTGGACTTGCTAGTGTGTTTCAGGTCGTTGTCCTGTTGCATAACCCAAGTGACCTTGAGCTTGAGGTCACGAACTGATGGCTGAACGTTCTCCTTCAGGATTTTCTGGTAGACAGCAGAATTCATGGTTTCATCAGTCACAGCAAGTCGTCCAGGTCCTGAAGCAGCAAAGCAGCCCCAGACAATCACACTACCACCACCATGTTTGACTGTTGCTATGATGTTCTTTTTATCAAATGCTGTGTTGTTTTTACTCCAGATGTAACGGTACACACACCTTCCAAAAGTTCAACTTTTGTCTCGTCAGTCCACAGAATATTTCTCCAAAAGTCTTGGGGATCATCAAGATGTTTTTTAGCAAATGTGAGACGAGCCTTTGTGTTCTTTTTGGTCAGTAGTGGTTTTGGCCTTGGAGCTCTCCCATGATGCCATTTTTGCTCAGTCTCTTTCTTATTGTTGAGTCATGAACTCTGACCTTAACTGAGGCAGGTGAGGCCTGCAGTTCTTTAGATGTTGTTCTGGGTTCTTTTTGACCTCCTGGATGAGTCGTCGTTGTGCTCTTGGTGTAATTTTGGTAGGCCGACCACTCCTGGGAAGGTTCACCACTGTTCCCAGTTTTCTCCATTTGTGGATAATGGCTCTGACCGTGGTTCACTGGAGTCCTAAAGCCAGAGAAATGGCTTTGTAATAGACTGATAGATTTCAATCACTTTGTTTCTCATTTGTTCTTGAATTTCTTTGGATCGTGGCATGATGTGTTTCTTTTGGAGATCTTGCAGCCTACTTCACTGTCAGACAGGTGCTATTGAAGTGATTTCTTAATTCAACAGGTCGGGCAGTAATCAGGTCTGCTTGTGGTCAGTGAAATTGAACTCAGCTTTCAAAAAAATGCGGATAATCACAGTTACCTCATGATTTAACAAAGACGGCAATTACTTTTTCACATTGGGTCATGTAGGTTTGGAGATGATCTGAACAGGTTTTGTGTGATGATCTGAAACATTTAAATGTGACATATATGCAAAAAAGTAAGAAATCAGGAAGGGGGCAAATAGTTTTTCATGGCACTGCAAATATGTATATATTTACATACATATAAGTATATACATATATATATGCATATATACACACACACACACATAGACATATATATACACATATACATATATACATATATATACATACACATACATACAAACACACACACACATACATATATACATACATACATATGTGTATATATATGTACATGTATACACATACATACATACAAACACACACACATACATATATACACACACATATATACACACACACATATGTATACATACATATTTGTGTGTGTGTATATATGTGTGTGTATATATATACACACACACACACACACACACACACACACACACATATATATGTACTGACCCACCTACCTAATTATTAAATATTACAGGGAATATCAACAAAATACAAAGACAAAAAACATTTCCTCTAGTTTTCCACATTGTATTTTATACACTGTCTTTACTTGTTTATTTATATATTATTATAAGTTTTTACCTTTGATTTCCTTCTATTTCTTTCTAATAACTTAGGTGACATCATCATAGTGTGAGGTGCATGAGCCTGAACACAGCCACAGCATTGCAGCTCAGTTCTCTCTCTGTTCAGAAAAACTCAGGACAGATGCTAATGCTAATGCTAAACAACTACTATCGGTCATTCAGCATTTTATGACAGGTGTGAACCTGTGAGTGTTGATTTTTATTTCTATATAAACCCTGATTGTCTCCACATATCACATCTCTGTTCACTGGCCTCTCTGCCGCTTCACCGGGAACATTTTACCTGCACACACCTGAACCCGTGGGTCTCTTCAACACTACAGGGCGCTCACCTGTCTCGGCCACCTCAGTGACCACCTCCTGCTCCTCGGCCACGTCCTGCATCAGGTACGTCTCGTCGTCGTAGACCAGGACCTGAGCCGAGTAACACTCCTCCACCTGAGCGCTGGGCACCTCCTCCACGATCACCGCTGGGCAGCCCTCCTCCTGCAGCACCACGCCCTCCTCCTCCTCCACATCTTCCTCCACCTCCTCCCCTCCTTCCACGATCACCGCCTCGATCTCATGCTGGACCACTTCCTCCTCCTCCTCCTCTTCCTCAGCAGGCTGCTGCTCACACTGGAGACACAGAAACACAATAAAATCAAAGCAGGTCACTCATGGGAGGCAGTTTTCACTCTTTTGACCAGATGAGCATTATCATATTCATAATCAGGCCAATATTGGCATCAGCAGATATGAACATTTTTGCAGATAGTTTGGCCATAACTAAGCCCTATATTTGCTGTAATGTTGGTAAAAAAATGTACAAATGTGATATGATCTTTACCTTAACATCACTAAACCTTCACATTCATACAACAAAAGTATCATTTTTGATCTGTTTTTAACACAAACGGGCCATTGAAGGAACAGATATCAGCAAAAATCCTGTGTCATGCATCCCTTACATGTACCCAATAATACAACAAATATATGTGACACATATGGTCTCCTGCCCCCTTATCTTCACTAAGGTTTTTGTCACCATGGCGACGGCAGGTGTTGAGGTCTTCAGCCGTACCTGCTGGGGCTCCTCCACCACGGTGACATACTCCACAATGTTCCCTCCTCCATCTGACACCACCACAGAGGTCATCACTCATTCCTACCAAAATAAAAGCACAGAGAAATGATTATAAGACTTCAGTGTTTCAAAGCTAGGCACAAAGTTTTTGTTTGTCTGAGTCTGAAGGTCATGTGAAACCCCACGGGCGCCCGCTCCCCTCATGACTTCAGTTTGTTGTGAGGGAGAAAAAAAAAATTAAATTTAAGCTTCATGAGAAATTCAGCAACCAAACAACTCAACACAACACAGACACTTCAGTTATGCAACAACAGAATTTAGAGTCATCAATTAACCTAACAAATATGTTTCTGGTCTGAGAGAGGAAACGTGGGTATCAGGAGAGAACCCACACATGCAAGGGGAGAACACAGTCAGGCCTCAGTCAAATCTATGCAGGCCACATGTGCACGTTTGTCAACTGCCAGGTGCACAAAGTCAGCCTGTCTAATGGCACAAAATGACAATATTTTCCTTTAAAATAGGGATGTGCTGTATTATCAGTATGGTATCCGTATGTTTGCTGATATTAACAGCTGATATATCTGCGGTAAAATTGTCAAAATACACAAAAGTAACATGATGCTTCACCTTTGCTGTTTTCAAGAGTAAATGTTGTTTTGCTTGTTTTGCATCTGCTCCTCAAACAATTACAGCAACAAGTCAATTTTCATAAAGCAAAGACTTCGTGCTCTCCCGGTGTAACTGTGGAGAGACTTAAGTACATCATCGTACTCAGATCTTACACTCATGTCCAGTTTTGGTCCTCAGGTAAAGAGGAAATAGATCAAATATTTAAATCTGACTTTTCCTGATCACCTATTCTTGGGAATTCCCCCAAAGGCTGTGTCCTGCACAGCAGGTAAATACATGTACATGATCTTAATAACTGAAATAAAACAGATCATGAAAAACTGGTTCAAACCAAATTCACCACCAGTAATCAAATGGAAAGAAACATAATAAGTTTATAACATGGAAAGAATTACACACAGGATAAGAAACTTATGTGACATCTTTGAGCTGCAATTTTTTAATAGCTAATATTTCGAAATAAATCTAATGTCCTAAAAGGGCCTCAATGAGAAAAGTGTGAGTTTTTGTATTTCTTTTGTAAATGCCAAAAATAATAATAATAATAATAATAATCTATTAAAATCAGTGATGTTGCTAATCATCAGCATATCCCAGCACAAAAAACATTTTCTTTCATCAAATAGGAAAAAATGGTTTATTCAACAAAGTGCCATTGTGTAAATAATCCAGCATTTCATTAACCTATTTGTCTTTCTGTCTATTCATTCACCTAAGCCCCTATACAATCAAGGATTTCTCTGTTCTGAAAATTTTAGGAAATATCTGGGGAAATGTTAACTTTCTACAATATACTGTATGTCATTTATATGTCTGTATATGTTTGCTTTCACAGATTAGAAAATAAATAATTCTCTGTTTCAAAAATTGGCATTTTGTAAATAAACTTGCATTTAGAGGGTTACAATAATGAAATAAATTCATGTTTCCTGCACATGACGGGGACTGGGGTTAATGACCAGGGTAAAATAATCATGTTTAATATTTCTAAATACATCCAATATCCTGAAATGGCTTTTGGGGGGAAAGAGTGAGTGCCAAGTATCTTGGCCAATATCAATATATAGAAATAACTGAAAAGTATTTTTTATTACACCCGTTTTATGCAAATATATATTTTAACAACAACAGTATAATCATGTTTTATGAGAGCCACAAACACTGATTTACTAATCTGCTGACAGAAAATTTCTCTTTTTTTGAGCAGCTTTTCAGAATCAGAGTCAGAATTGGGATTTTTGCCAAGTACATTTACACATACAAGGAACCTGACTGGGTAAATCAGTGTAAAAACAATCAACATAAAGTTAGAATAAAAATAAAGTCAGGAGGAAATAAAATAAAGAATAAACACAGGTAGAGCTCTTCTCTGGGGAAAGCAGCCCTTGTATGATGGACAAAACAACATTAAAGCAAAAAAACAGACAAAACGAAACAAACCAACACATCGAGGCAGCCGCCTGTGGTGTGGTCTATTAATCTAAAATAAACATGTAAAAATCTGCAAAACTTTATGTTAATATGTCAGGCTAAAATATCAGCAGTAATTTCATATGTGCTGATACCAATGTCATACTGAAAATATAATGCATCTCTAGTTAATCATTTAATAATCATTTTAAGTGGGCACCAGGATCTGAAAATCTAAGATCTAAGAACTGGACATCAAAGCTTTTGAAATTTTACATTTTAGAGGATAATCATTGCAGAAATCCTCATCATAGCACAGGGATCATCAATTACATTTGTACAAATACCACTTTAATTTCGTAACATGTGTTTACAGGGCTGCATTGAAAAAATGATGAAATTTGAAGACAAAAAAAAAAAAAACTGTAGTACTGAAAACGAATATTTTGGTCCACTTCACTCACTGTCAGTTTAATACTTTACATTTTAAATCTGATTTATTTATGTTACATCCATTTCTGCTGATCAAAGCTCTTGTATCGACCATTTCTAAACTTTTAAAAGTGAGTTCAGTCCCCATCACCCATCCTGCAGCCAGCCACATGGCGTAATTTAGACATCTTTGGTACTTCTCTGGGGTTGTCATGTTTTCAGTGGTTTGACTCTAATAAACTTGTTCTCGTGGTCGATTTTTGTTGGTACGACTGACAGGATTTCTGTACAACAGATCAAACATGAAGTCTTTCCAGTTAAGAATCATTTAATCACGATTATTTTATGAAGTTGTCTTAACAGTTGGACATAATTAACAACAAAATTCTATCCTCAAAGCCTAACCTAGGAAATTTCCTGATTTGGTGATACTAAGAGGGCCTTATGGGATGCTTAAGGGGCCCGAGTTGATGATCACAGTCACAGCCTGGATGTCACTTTAAAAATATGTAATAACATAAAAATATTTAAATCACACTGTAAACAAGTATTAAAAGATTCATACAAGTAATTTCACAAAAATATTAGGGATGAATGATAATGGATTTTTGCCAATATCCAACATCCTGATATTTTTAATTCATTATCACAGATACCAATATTTCTGGTCAGGAGCACAAGCTCTATACTTAACAAAAATGGACTTGTTTCTTTCAGTGTTACAGTATAATTTTGTGAGGAACAGAAGTAAAACAGGAAAAACAGCATTTAACTATTGCTAAAATGAAACCCTTGTTTTTTAACTGTACCCACTGAGTCATAAGAAGGTGCAACAATACTGTATATTTGTGTAATTTGCTGATATTCCAGCTGATATATGGCCAATATATAGGCTGTAAAAAAAATTTAAATATCAGCCAATGCTGATACTTAACTTCTGAGGCTGATATCCGCCGATATCAATATTAAACTGACAATATTACACGTCCCTAAAAATATGGTTTTATACCAAAACAATTCAATTTCATTTAGGTAATATGTATTCTGTTAATTATAATACTGGTAATTATTACATATGCAAATAATTCTATTAAGCAACATAAAATGTAGTTTAGAACAGATATATTGCGGATACGTTTATTGTTTGGGTATACTTGGTTATGAGATGGATGTTTACATTTAAATAAGAATGTCAAGTATGTATAATGTGTAAATACATATAACATACACATTTATATTTTCTGAAGTGCTTACATATTATTAGGATGTCTTGTTTGTCCTCTTGGAGGTTTATATGAAGAGTGGGGTTCTGCTTGCAGAAATCATTTTTCTATGAAGATTTACTGAAGGCTGTTACCCATGTATTCATATTATTACATGAATAATGACAGCTGGTAATTAATTATAATTTTCATTCAGTATTGGATCTGACTTGTAGGGGCAGGACCAGGTATACTTTTACTTCATTCTTCCTCCCAAACTGGTTGCTGCGTTGACATAAATAAGTTTGAACTCGTGTCGTTTATTTGATGGACATGTTCAGTTGTTGATGTACACATGTATTATGAGTTTGTTGTTTTTGATGTTTATTTGTTTTGGTTTTTTAGTTTGAGATGAAGAAAGAAAGAAACACTCAGCCTGTTTGAGTGTATTTTCTGCAGGATTCCCTCCACGGGGTCACCTGTCTAATCAAACAGAAGCACGGTTTTACTGCTTTTATTCTCTTTTTATACTTTACCAGGCAACCTCCCCTTACAATGCATACCCTGATACTGAGGCCACAACTCCATATATATCATATGTGCAAATTGTGCACATTTAGCATGTCCTTAACAGAATGCCAACTTTTGTTATTTATTGCAAGAACAAATAGAGCAACAAAAAGCTTCAATTTAAGGACCTGAAAGGTTTAATGAGTAATTAAGAATAAGGAGCGTTTGCTTTATCATGTACTGAGCCGTTGAAAACATGACCTCGGTGTATTTAACAGCTGACTTTCTGAGCATTTCGACCGATTCTGTAGCATCGGTATCTACACACGTATCGGAGAGGAGTCCATGCCGTTATCATGCTGTATCGACACCCTGAGCAGAGGCCACAGACCGGTGAGCCTGTGTTTACTCTCATCGGGTTTGAGCTCCCTCAGCCTGCAGCTGCAAACTCCCTATTAGCCGACGAGCTAACTTCAGGCTACTTCACAAACAACATTAACCATTAAAGCTTCGGCTGCTGCAGCTAACGGTCTGCAGTGTACTGCACAGCTTCATGTTTTAGCCTGTGTTACAGTTATTTACAGCTACAATCTCCTCTCACTCTGCGATCATGTAAACTAAGTAAGTTAGATGTTAGTGGGCTAGCAATGAGATACAAACAGTTAGCGGAAAGCTAGCATGCTAATAAAGCTATCCTATCCAAAGTGTGATTAAACGAGTACACAGTGAGTAAATAACTAAGTATAATGAGTAACGTGCGTGCTGTGGTTGGTTATCCGCGTAGCCTGCTGACAGAAACAGCAGAAGTTTCCTCCCCTCACCTTGTTTTGCTTTTGCTTGAGAAAAGTTAGCTCCTCGGCTAGCGCTAGCACGGCCCTCCGTTAGCCGAGTTGACGAGGCCGAGTCGTTGATTCCGTTTTCATAAACCGGTGTCCGCGGGTCCTCCGCCGCTCCAGAGCCGCCGACCGGACTCCTGTCACCGTCCTCGGTTCAAATCTGCAGATCGGAGCGGGCTGCGGGCCCTGAAGTCGTGTTTTGGTCGCTACTTGGTTCTTGTTATCCTGTAGCTTTCCGGCGCGCCGCCTCTCCGCTACGACGGATCCAGCGGGTCAGAGCGTCATGACGTCAGCACGACGATTCCCGTCAACAAGGACGGGCACCTCGTAAGTGCTGCTAGGCAAATGGAACCACGTATCTCCTTTGATCCAACATTTCAAGTCTGCCACAGTAAAATGAAAATATTATTTATTGAAGATTATTTTATTGGACCTTTGATTTCCCGCCGAAGATCTTTATACGGAGCAGTCTAAAAAGGTAGTGAATCAAATCAAAGTTCATCCAGTCGGTACTTTCCAAAAAAAAAAAAAAATCACAATACATATAGGAATTAGACTGACTTAAAATGTGCACGCTGATGCATAAGCTCATTATTCTCACCCTTACTACCAAATATATACACTTAAAGACAACCCTGTAGTTTCTTACTTTAGTTGCACAACTACAAAAAAGAAACTGAAGCATTTAAGGCCAAAATAAAAGCAGGAAAAAAAAACATTACAAAACAAAAGCATGAGTCTGTTATGTACTCTCTTTCTATCCATCTATCCATCATCTATACTTCTTAGCCCTGTCAGGGTTGCAGAGGGGCTGGAGCCTAGCCCAGCTGACATTGGGCAAGAGGCAGGGCACCCTGAACTGGTCGCCAGCCAATCACAGGGCCACTTAGAGAGGCGGACAACCATTCACTCCCCTACTCATACCTACGAGCAATTGAAAGTCACCAATAAGCCTTATGAGCATGTTTTTGGTCTGTGGGAGGAAGCAGGCATGCACACAAAGAACACAGGAAACCATTATGATCAGTAAAAGTCAGCTAACACCATGATATCATGACAGTTAGAAGAGGACAGAAGACTTGTAGAGGAAACATCTGTAGCATTTGAGGCAGAAATTGGATCAAAAAAGTGGCACAAATGACTACATGAAGCAAAAGGAGGTCTGGAGAAAAAAGTGTAGATATGTAAATATTTTTTGTTGTTAGTTTCTTTGGACTAATCTGTTTTCTTTTTATAGACAAGGCTGAAACATACAGCTGTGAAAAAGCTCCATCATGGATCTGTGTGTAATTTTTATGAAATTCTATGAGGTTTTTTTTTTTATCTGTATGGCCGCACAGCTTTTAATTTATCATTCTGACACCATGACAGCATCAATATCCTGAAAATAAAGATGTATTTAACTGACTGTGCTTGAGAGGGTCAAGCTTTTTCATGCATCATTACAAAGACAATCCTGGCAGAGGAGAATCAGCAGAAAATGGTTTGGAGCTGCAAGGGTTAAACACCTGTAGTGATGATGAAGAAAACCGCACACACTCTGCTGTTTAGGCTGGTTCGGTTCTCCCTGGGCTTGCATGGGTTTTCTCTGAATACTCAGGTTTCCTTCCACAGAGCAAAAACATGCTCAGTAGGTTAATTAGTGACTCTAAATCAGAGATGGGTGACTTTGCTTGCTAAGGGGGGCAAATTTAACAACTTTAAGGCAACTAAAATGGACAAATATAAATATAACTGCCAAAAAATTCACTTTAACAAGACCTCTGCATATTTAAACCCAAATGCAGTCAGCAATCCTTAATTAAATGAGCTGAACATGGAAGTTAAACCACTTTCACCTTTCATTTACATTTATATCCCTGTATTGACAAATACATCAGGGGAAGTTTTGCAGGACCAATGACAGAAAATTAAGGCATTCCCTTTAATGCTGACATGTCTGATGTCCGTCATGCACATACAGGTAATTTCTCTTATCACAAACGGCTGCATGTGGGCCCCGGGCTGCCAGTTGCTCACCGCTGCTCTGAATTGCCCGCAAATGAGAGTGTGTGCTGGTTTTCTGCGTCTATGTGTCAGCCCTGTGGTTGTCTGGTAATCAGTCCAGGGTGCACCCAGCCTCTTCCCAAGTTAAATAGAGATAGGCTGCAGCCCCCGTGACCTCCTGAGGGGATTACAGATGGATTAGCATAAGGACCATGTCTTAAATCTGTGAAGGAAGCTGTTATAAGCAGGGAAAACCCACACATGCACGGTGGGATCACGCACACAGGAGGGCCAATCCAGGTGAAGAGTCTAATGAAGCTCCAGCACGACCTGCAGCACCATGCAGCCCAGGAGACCAAACATTCATTCGTTCAGAGAGTTTTTAACAAAAATAAAGACACATGAGCAAAACTCACATTTAATCCCTTTTTTATTTTGCAAAAACAGGACACAGGGTAACATGTGGACCTTTGTGGGGTCAAAGTCATTCACTCAGAGAAGCCTGCCTGAGAGCAGGAGGGCCACCGCAGTGTCGATTTTACTCTAAATCCCATTTTAAATACATTCGGACACTTCAGGCGCCCCCTCTGCGGCTCAGGGTCAAAGTGTGTCGAGCTAACAGACAGAAGGAAGCAGACGGAGGAATGAAGGAGAAAGAGCATGAGAGCGTTTCACACCTCCCTCAGATATACTGAACACCGAGGACACTCACTTCACCTGCAGGAAGCCTTATATACACCATACAGGTGAGACCGCTCGGACAGAGGGACAGGTAAAAAGCTACAGGAAGGAAATGTGACGGAATAACGATGCAGCTGATCAAGCCAACCCTGGACCACGGCACTGACATATTTAAAAGGAAAGAGCAGAAATCATGATTTTCCTTTGTTAAAAATGTGATGGACTCTAAGCCGAGGCTGTGATCACGGATGAACTGATGGATCACAGCTCCGCGTGGCACCGTGATAAATTTCCTTTAGAGGAAATAAAGTTGATGTTTATTGTTCTGAGAGAGAATGGAGGAGCGTCAGAGAGGAACAACAAGAGGAGGGACGGGGTTTTTACATGATGCACTCTGAGAGAGAAGCTAACAGGCCAGAAAAAGACAAAATGTTGAAAAAGGAGACGTTCAATTTAAAATAGGGTCAAAATGTAAAGTCAAGAATGATGTTGATAGAAAATCTATGCAGAACAAAAGGATGAATTCTGAAAGAGAAATGCAAAATGTTGGAGAGAAAGCCTAAATATAGTAAATACTGTTGCAGCATACTTTAAAGAGTATACGAGAAAATTTGGAAAGGGAAAGTAAAAAAAAGTAATGAAAAAAAGATGATGTGACTGCCAATATTCAAGTTAAATTGAAAAAAACAATAATTTTGGAAAAAGTCAAATTGTCGAGAATAAGCCAACATGTTAAGGGGGCAAAATGGGAGAAGAAAATTTCAAATGTGGAGGAAAAGGCAAGAAATATTTAGAAAAAAATAGTAACTAGTAATAGTAATTAATATTATACAATATAAAATATATTATATTACTATAAAAATATTTATATATTATATTAACATTAATTAATCTAATTGATTAAGGAGTCAATTTTTTAAACTTATGCCGATACAGAATGTCTGAATTAAAATAAAAACTAATGACTGAAATGTAAAAATATACTTTCCCTTTTTTTTATTAAAAAACTTTTTATAACTTCATATTAAATATTTTGTTCCAAAATACACTCACCGACCACTTTATTAGGCACACCAGTTCAACTGCTCATCCCGGATGGCTCACCAGCCAATCACATGGCATCAACTCACTGCATTCGAGAACAGGTGACTTTGAATGTGGTACTGTTGTTGGGGCCGAACTGGTTGGTCTGTCAGAAATTGCTGATCTACTGGGATATTTATGCACAACCATCGACCAGAAAGTGGTCTAAATAGGAGAAAATATCCAGTTTGTGGCAGGTCTCTGGGTCAGGAGGCCTTGGTGATGTCAGAGGTCAGAGACCTGGTAGTAGCTGGATGTACCTAATAAAGTGGCCAGTGTATTGTTGTTGTAATTGATGTCACATGATTTTGGCCTTATTCTCATCACTCTTGCTTCGTTATTTCGACTGTTTTCCTTTGATTTTAATTTTTAAGCTCACATTTTTTCCTCTACATGAACCTTGTTCCTCTAAGTCTGATTATTTTTTTTCATCATTTAGACTTTTAATTTTTTAAATCTCACCATTTCTGCCTCATTCTCGTCATTTTCAGAGTGCACCATGACTGTAAAGCTCTTCCTCATGTTTTCACGCCTGGTTCTGTCACTCCACAGAAAAAGAACTCCAAGGACATTTTCATATTTTTGCACACTTGCTGTATTTTATCCGTTAAACTGTCCCGAGGACGTGAAGTGAAGCACAAACGGATAATGAAGACTTCACATAAAGCTGATGCACGGCTCTATTCTGCTAAAGCTTCAATGCTTATATTTGGCCCCATAAGCCTTTCAGTGACATTATTCGCTGTAAAGGGTCAAAATAATTGCTGTAAAATAGACTTGAAGAACCAAAACTGAAACAGGGTTTAAAGTTTCCATGAGCAGAGGGGCCTAAAGGTGGAGATCTGGACAAGGTGATTTTTTTTTATTCTGCATTTTTAAAATTAAGTTAAATCATCAAGAACCTTCCAACTTCATGTGTTTTTCTGGACCCCTAAAGTTGATTTAACTCCCTCAATGATCCTCTTTGATTATTTTAACAGAAATCTTGCACCTCCGACCCACTCCCTCCCTTTGTTTGCTAAAATAATCGCCTTTAATTCCAATATTTAAAACTTTTCAACAATTTGAGCCCACTCTGAACATGCAACATCCAAAAACCAGCACTCCTTAGATTCATATTCTTTGCTGTGATTCTCCTTTATTTAAGTTTGTTATCTTCACATGAAAATATTAAAATCTGCCCTGTTTTTCCACCTTCTCTGTTTTCTAAGAACAACAAGATAAGCTTTAAGTGAAATAGTTTTAATTTTCATGTCGACGCTCCCCTTAATTCCAGGATGCAGTTGTACATTTAGAAAAACATCTCGTCTTTACATTCTTGTGACATGTTCCCCTCATCATTTCCTTTTAAGGTTGATGCAAAAACAATGAGTAAACAGCTAATGTCTTCTTTTATTCCATTTTCACTGAATTTTATAATTGCACGTGCATGTAAAGGTGGAGCTGTAACACTATTAGAGTTTTAAAAAGAGGTCTGTCAGGTTATTTTAGTCTGAAAAACACGAGAAAATTGAGGTAGCAACACGGCTACGGTACAAACCAGCAAGCTTTGAGTGTTTGTGCATAAATAAAACAAAGAGCAGCGAAGGTTTGAAGATTTTTCCACACAGAAACAGAAGAAACCTGAGGTCCGACTCTGTAAGAGATGGCTGGTGCTTGGAGAAATAACACTGAAGGTTCAGGAAGAGGTGATAAAACCACATGGTTGGTTTCAAGGCTCAGTTTTGTCCTCAGCAGGTCTGAAATTCACTGAATTAACGGATTTGTAATGATCTACCAGAGACTGACTGTAGAAGAGGGAGTCCGAGTGGAGATGATCCAAATATTTCAATCATGTGCATCTTAAACCAGAGAGAGATCTAATCCGGATGTGAGGAAGGAAAGTGTTGGAAAGGCACATCCTCTTCTTCTGCAGAGGGTCTTCATTCAGGAGCCCATCACTGGAGCAAAGGAACAAAAACAAACATTAATCACCCCAAAATCCCAGAGCACCATCTTCAGAGTTTAAACCTGAGAATAAAAACGAGGATGTGAGGCAGAAGTTTCTGTTTTAGCACATTTCAACCAGGACGTTTGGCATGAGCAGAGAGGAAGAATTAAAGTCTCAGTACCTTGATTGGAACTACTGCATTTGCATCCTAAGAAGACGCCGCTTACCCTGAACAGCAAAGTTTAAAATCCAAGTTAGACTTGTTTGTAAAATCCTGAAAACAGGATGATCGGTCAGTGTGGTTAAGGACACAGGTGAGCACATAGAGCCTGACTGATATCAGGGTGCCTTAGGGCTGGGTGATACAGCCTCAAAACAAATCTGACAAAACTCAATTTATGGATTAATCCATTTTTTTTCCTCTCAAAGAAAAGTCCTCAAGCGACACAAAAATGACATAAATCTAGTTTTGCCTTTGTGCTTTATGCTACAGAATCTCCCTCTAATAATTAAATTGCATGCTGAGATTTTTTCATTAAATGTTGGTAATGTAGTTTAAACGTAGGCAGGTTTGTCTACATGAGAGCTGAAACCTGCTTAACTTCATTTAATGATTTATTGATAATATGAACAGTACGTAGATTTGGAAAAGGAGGGAGTAGAGGAGGACACAGGAAAAGGGGCCCCAGTCGGACTCGAACAGTGGCCCCCCATATGCATGAGACAAGGGCCTCAATATATAGCAGGTGCACCCACCTGCACCACTGCATTACCTGTTAAAGCAACAACTGTTCTTTATAAACTGATTGAGCTTTAATTTCTGTAATAATCGTGTTATTCAGAGGGCTTGGTAATCAGAATCAGACAATATATCAACACCACAGGGCCGTACATAAATGATATGTGCATTCACAAAGATACTGACCCCCTCGTGATTAAAACAAACTGGTGATATCACATTCAGCTGAGTAGAACTGAACATACAGATCAGTCATAGACATGCAACTGATCTGGGGCCCATATACGGGACCTATTGGGGGCCAAGCCTTGTGCTTGGGCAGCCCTGCCTTTCTCCCTTATTCTGATGCTCAGTTTGAACTACAGCAGGTCATCTTCACCAGGTCTACATGCCTTAATGCACTAAGCTACTGCTATGTGAATGGTTGATAAGCTATTTGAGTAAGCAGGCAGCTGAGTTGGTGAACCTCCTTTTTCATTTTAATGTCGACTTAATTGTAACATCTACCAACCAACCAGACTCCAGCTTCTGCATTTTTGGGAGATTTATGTTGATAATCTCATATCAGTCAGGCTTTTTTTAGATTAAAGATCATTAAATATGAGGAGTGTGCTCTTGTTAGTGATGCACAGATGCACAGAAGTGTGCACCTGAGGTATGTAACCTGTGGTCAGTCTAAAAACAAAGCTGTGATACCTCAGAAGAAGGGGCATCATCATCATCAGGAGCTGGGATGATTCTCCCGGTCATGGGACCCACGCCCAGCACTTTAGGTCGATTCTCCGCCTTCGGTGCACCTTCAAGAACCACGACGATGTACTCCCTCTTCGGAGCTTCTGGCTGAGCCTCTGCAGGGGCTGCAACCACCTCTTCCACCACAGCAGGTGCAGCTTCTACAGCAGGAGGTGCAGCAACCTCCTCCACCACCGACGCAGTTACTGGTTCTTCAGCTAGAGCTGAGGGGACTTCTGGCTCTACTGGAGCTGGTGCCTCAACTGCAACTGCTTCCACAACAGAGGCAGGGGTTTCTTCTACTGGTGCAACCTCTACTGCTGCAGCAACCTCTTCAACTACTGGTGCAGGGGCCTCCTCGACAACTGGGGCAACGTCTACTGGTGCAGGGGCCTCCTCAACAACCGAGGCAACTTCTACTGGTGCAGGGGCCTCCTCAACAACTGGGGCAACTTCTACTGGTGCAGGGGCCTCCTCGACAACTGGGGCAACTTCTACTGGTTCAGGGGCCTCCTCGACAACCGAGACAACCTCTGCTGGTGCAGGGGCCTCCTCGACAACCGGGACAACCTCTGCTGGTGCAGGGGCTTCCTCGACAACTGGGGCAACTTCTACTGGTGCAGGGGCCTCCTCGACAACCGAGGCAACTTCTACTGGTGCAGGGGCCTCCTCGACAACCGGGGCAACTTCTACTGGTGCAGGGGCCTCCTCGACAACTGAGGCAACTTCTACTGGTGCAGGAGCTTCCTCGACAACCGGGACAACCTCTGCTGGTGCAGGAGCTTCCTCTACAGCTGGTGCAGGAGCTTCTTCGGTCACTGGTGCAACTTCTACTGGTGCAGGAGCTTCCTCTGCAACTGGTGCAACCTCTGCTGGTGCAGGGGCCTCCTCTACAGCTGGTGCAGGAGCCTCTTCAGTCATTGGTGTGACAGCCTCTTCTGGGACGGATAGAACTTCCTCTTTGGCCTCTTCAACCACTGGTGCAGCGTCTTCTGCCTCCTCTATCTTCAGTAACTCTAGAGAAGAAGCAGCTGCCAGCAGCACTGCAAAAGAAAACCCAGCCATCCAAAAAACGATGAAACTGATGCTCAAGGTACACAAATTTTCCACAAATGAAACCTTAAACTTCAGCTGATTTAACTTTGGGGAGTTAGTGAGGAATTGAGGAGTTGGTGCTAGAAGAATATGAAGTGGATTGTGACTCTGCAGGTGCAAGAAAATTTATAGACATGTAGAAAAACGAGGGTGTTGAAGGAAGCTGTGAACATGGACCTCAAGTGAGTTCATATAAGAGTAAGAAATGACCTTAAACTCGAGAAGTTTTCAGTTTCGCTAGATTGTTTGTTGGAGATTCATTCCCCTGACACCATGTACTCATGAGTAACCTTAGCATTCCTGACACCATCTAAAAACAGAAGTGCACTGATATGGTGTTTGTTTACATGCAGTCAAGTCGAGTGACGGTTAAAGTTCGATCATCATTTATCTGGACAATATTTTTTTCTTGGTATTCGAGCATCAAGGGAGAAGACGCTCATTGATAGATTCAGTTGGGGGCAGGGCATCAGCATGGGGGGAAACAATCCTCTCTGTCAGCCTGCAACACTGGGAAAGTTAAATCCCTGATGCTAACACTAACAAGCCATCAGGCCAGGTCCGGTTTGGAAGCACATGCCGGGTCAGCACTTCGCCATTCATCATTCCTGACGACTCGTCTGCACCACTAGCATTAACCCAGCTTCATTCGAAGGCGTTAACATGCAAGCTTTCACATACGTCAAAAACATTACATAACATTGATATGAAGTTAAAAAGTTGAGTTAATACTGTCAAATTAATAAGAAATATATCTTAATAGATAAAAAGAATAGGACTGGTTTGCAGTCTTTATGCTATGATAGACCTGATCGAGTCTAAGACATGATGAGCTAAACTTAAAACATTATTAAATAGGTGGTAACGGAGGCCTTAAAGACATTTAACAGTGTTTAAGCAGGTAAATAAACATGTTAAATTTATAATAAATGAGTGGTTGTCTCTCATTAAAAATGCCATGTTGTTCTAACTTAATAGACCACTTTGACCCCAAGGGTCCATGTGGAAGCAAAGTTGTTATAAAGACTGATTATGAACAGTTTTTGTCTTTACAAAGTTATAGAAAAAAAAGAAAAAAAAAAAAACTGCTGCAGTTTTATGAGCATTGGGTCAGAGGGTCAAAAAATTGGCATCACCTATAATCAGCAACATTAAAATTAAAATATCAACGTCTGACTCATGAGAATCAAATGTTTGGATTTAAGATCCGACCGGAGACTAAACTCGTCCTCTTGTGGAGGACTTAAAACCACAATGTTCTACTCAGATTTTATGACATCTATTCATCATCTACGCCACTAATCCTTCACAGGGTCTAACCCAGCGGACTTTTGGCAAGAGGCGATACAGCCTGGACCAGTGGCCAATCAATCACAGGGCCACACAGAGAGGCAGCTAAGCTGCAAGAAGAACATCAAGATAATCGGTCTTTAGACGACAGATAAATGTGAAGAATTTAGTAAAAAGTAGAACAAGAAGGTTGCTGAGCTGACTCTTTTTGGGCAATATGGAGTCAATCAATCTAACAAGTATGTTTCTGGTCTGTGGCAGGAGAGAGCCCACGCACGTCCGGGGAGAAACTCTGGACTGACACGGGATCAGCAATCGAATCAGCACTGCTTGGCTTAAGGCTGTGCCACTGTGAAGCAGTATGATTTTTATTATTAACTGTAGTGCAGAATGGGCAGCCTCAAAGCGTCGTCCTGAGCATTTAGTTTTCCCCACTGTGTTGGCCTGACGTGGAGTTTTGTGGACGTTCCCTTATGACCAATAGAGATCTCCTGTCTGCTGTAAGACCTCCCAAACTCTGCTGCACTTTAACAGCATTTTGTCTCCCTGCTTGTAAACAAAACTCGTCTCCTTACTGTGACAAAAAAAACACAAACTGAGAATCAGCTACACCATCTCTTCCTCTGCTGAGATGGAGGAACTATTGTGTGCACTGTTAAGAAAAACAAAAACTGAGCAGAACCAAGCAGACTGGTGCTAAAATGTGAACACAACAGAAGGCTGCAGACACCCATTCACTATCAAAGCTTAAATGTGCCCGAGTCAAACAAAATTCAGTATTTAGTTTAGTTTGATTAGTTGGTGTAACTATAAACCAGATTAGCTCAAAATTTTCTAATTAAAATTAAATTATAAGAGAATTAAAGGAAAAGACCAATTGAGACAAATTAAAGACTGCAGTGACTTTCTGGTTTGATAAAATCTTTATTGTTCGGCTCAATAAGTTTATGTAAATTGTTCACAGGGCTCAATATTCAGTTATAAGCAAAATAAAAATATGATCACAGATGTTCTGATTCACTTCTCAGTTTGTCTTTAGCTTTACGGTTATATGACATTCTCACAGTATTTACAGTAAAGGGAAAGATAACACACTGCAGCAGATACAGAGTTTGTTCACAATCCTAAAATCAACCCATCCTGTTGAAGCGTCAACACAAATGTTCGAAGGCGTCAACCTGCTCCGTGAGTACTGGCAACATTACAACATTACAGAGGATTATGGGGAAAAAAAACAGCAATTTGTGAAATTTCATGATGGTACTAAAGGCTTAAAACAAATGAAATGACATTTTAGAATTAGACTAAATGTGTTTAAGTCTCAGAGCAGGTCTGTACTCATTAGCAATCTTAATTATGTTGGTTTATTTAAAGTGTGATCACTTTTATTTCACCCATAACTGCACATGAGCGTCAAGTTATGACCTCACTGCCACTTTGGAAACGCCTCGCCGTGGTGTGCAGCTCGATTCAGAGGGATGCTGTTGCTTTAAAGATCTCAGGGCCTCATCAACGTGAACAAATACACACATCAAACACAGATTGTGCACACCAGAAAAGTCCCACATCATATTCACGAGAATTCCCACTCCAATAAATAAAGAGAAAATATACAGCTCTGGGAAGACGAGGAGGATGAAGAGTAGAGAGGTGAACCCTGAGGAGAAGCAGCTAGAGTGGTTTTAGACTGAGTTAGTGGTGCCAGTGTTGTGAGGAAGGAGAAAGACCTGCAGCTCTGGAGTTAAAGTGGTTTAGACAGGACAGAGTGTGTGTGCCCCCTCAAGTGAATGTGTGGAACCTCAGGCTTCAGAGGACTCGTCCTCAGATGAACAAGGCGTACCGTTGCTTTCTGGTTCCTCTGAGGCAGCAGCTGGTTCTGCAGCTGGTTCTTCTGCAGCTGGCTCCGCGACAGCCTTAGCGGCCTCCTCGACTTCTTTGGCTGCCTCGGCCACTTCCTCAGCCACCGCCTCCACTTCCTGTGCAACCTCCGCGACGACCTCTGCTACCTCCTCGACAACCTCTGCAGCCTCGGCGACCACCTCTGCAGCCTCAGCAACGACCGCTTCGGCCGACTCTTCTACAGCCTCGACCTCGCCATCGGCAGTTTCGGCCGCCTCCTCTGCTTCCCCAGCCTCGGCCTCAGCCTCTCCACCAGCCTCCTCGGCCTCCTCGGCTGCAGCCTCCTCTGCCTCCTCCTCGCCACCTAGAACACAAGAACCAGACGGAGGCGATAAGCAGGAGCATTGGTTTGATTTGAAGCCTTAGTGGTTTATCTAAAAAAGCCACCTGGACAACAGAAAAATGAAAAATGCAGCCACTGTGCTTCAATCTATTTTTACTCACACGGTTTGAAGAACTGCAGGGAAGACCACGTTTCAGGCAAAATAAAACTTCAAAAAGCAACAATTTGGTGTTTGAGAGGCAAACTTTGAAATCTATTTCCCAGGAGCTGTGTTTCCATCCAAGTTATCCGACTACACTACAGAGTTTTTATTTATAAATATTGTCAAGGAACAAATGTACAGTAATATGGCAGCCTTTAGTATTCTTGCTTATTGCATTATCTGCTGGTTTGGTAATTCTAAAGTTACCCATAGAGACAAACTGGGGAAACTTGAGAGAAAACTCATTTCTTCCAGGCAATCACACAACTAAACAAGGCATGGACAGGGGTGTGATGTGAATTATTACCCAATGAAAGGTCCTTTTTAAGCAAAGGAAAAGTTTTTATGGTTAGACTATTTATTTCAGTTATTTATTTACGCACTTATTCTGTGTGTTTAGGTCTGTGTAATCAATGAGTGTCATTGTATCTAGATGTATGTGTTTGTGTATGTGCTGCGAACAAAATTGCCCCCCAGGGATATTCAAAGTTGTCTAAGTATTAGATCCAATATTTAAGTAATACAAAACTAACACGACTTCTGCAACATTACAACCTCAACGGGGCAAAGAAACAACAGATGAAGGCCAAACTATGAGCAGAGTCTTTCTGAATGCAGCCCTGCACTACCTCTGAGCACCACAGGATGGCGCCAGTTTCTGATGCTGGTCAGTTATTCAGTTTTAATCAGGCTTCCCATGGTCCTGAAAACACCTCTTATATATTATTTTTCATAAGCTGCTGCCCGTTTTCTGCAGGAAGTGCTCGTGCCTCACAGCAAGATGGCTGCCTGCACCGCCCCCTGGAATCAGGGAGTTTGCGTGCTCTCCCTGTGCATGCATGAGTTTTCTACAGTTAGGCCGATTTATTTTTTTTTTTTTAAATGAAAATTTTCAGTAAGCTTAATAGTTACAATAATTGCACTTGTGAATTTTTATGTAGAGAACATTATATACATTAAAAGCAAAAAACATTTAAAATGGAAAAAAGACAAAAGAAAATGAATAAAACTAAATTAAAATAAGAATAAATTGAAAATAATTAATAATGATACTAATAATGATAAAGAAAGAAGAAAAAAAACTAATTTATATACATGATCAATTACAGGTCATCCCGATTTTGGAGAAAAATACAACAGACTATAAGACTTTGATTGCCACGCATGTACGCCAAATCCTGCCACCTGCACCAGTAGGGTGCAGGTGGCAGGATAATAAGGTATTAATTAAATTTTCATACAAAGGAGGAGCAGGGGATTTCTATCTGAGGTACACTGATTCTTCTTAAAAGACTAAAACATGGGGTGCTGGTTGGGCAGAGTGGTAAGATACCAGGCACGGCAGTACAGTACACAGTACACGCCGGCCCGGGATCAAATCCAGCAGAGGGTCCTCCCCTACTCTCTCTCTCCCCCTTTCACAAGCCTATCCACGGTCTATCTCTCCTGTCAATAAAGGCACAAAAATGCCTAAATAATAATAATAAAAAAAAAAAAAACCAAAGCATGTTGTTGGATCAAATGGTGACACTAAATTGCCCTCAGCTGAGTGTGTAACAGGTGGTCTGTCTCTACATGTCAGCCCTGTGATTGGCTCGTGACCAGTCCCAGGTGTAACCCGCCTCTTGCCCACCATCAGATGGGACAGTCTGATGTGTTGATATCAACATTTGGACTTTTGGATGGAAACACAGCTCCTGCCAGCTCATCATTTTCCCAGCGAGCCTTACCACGTCTCTGCGAATAGATCATCCGAGGAGGCCTGAGGCGACATGTTTACCACACAGTCTGCATGCAAACTCAAAGAGGGGGGAGCACGGCACAGACGGGAGGGGAGGAGGGGAGGGGAGGAGGGGAGGAGTGCGGGGTAAGGAGGGGTGAAGTTGAATCTTGGTTCTTACCATCAAATTAACAAGCTATGAGTTATCTGGAGCTCTGACATGGAGTCAGACAGTGAGACTCGCTCGGCTCAGCTGTGCGTCTTTATTCTTTAGCTCGGAGTCTTTGCAGCTTTTGAGTCACATGATCAACCATCAAGACAACAAATCTGTGGGAGAGCAGCCGGGGGCCAGCTCAGACTGAGCACAGACCGTCAGGAGTGATAGGATGAGTTCACTGGGAGTCAAACTTTGGAGACAGTTGGATTCTAATCGGCTGATTGGGGGGGCAGCAGCTCAGTCCACAGGGTGTCGGTTCAAGTCCCGACCGAACCATGACTGGAAGTTGGTTTGGTAGCCGGACAGGTGCTGGCTGACTTCCTGGGCACTTCTGAAGTGCCCTTGAGGAAGGCATTTAACCCTCAAACTGCTCAGTAGAGCTTCTCCAGGAGCAGCGAGCCTTCACTCTGATCTCTGCATCAGTGCACGATCGATTCTTTTGTTGTCTCTACAAAAGAAGTCTTTTCTAATAAATCAGCACTTCATGGTTTATTTACTTCACGTTAAACCAGCAGCAGTCACATCCAGGGCGTTATTCATGATTGGCTGATGTGAGGACTGCTCAGCCAGCCAATACAATGATACAATATTAATAAAAGTATGTATAATTACCTCTGCTAAGGAGGTTTTGTTTTTGCCTTTTTGTTTGTTAGCAAGATTACTCAAAAACTACTGGAGGGATTTTGCTGAAATTTTCAGGAGATGTTGGTAATACTCCAACTTAAAAATGATAAGATTTTGGTGGGGATCCTGATAACCACCTTTAGCGAACAACCATTTTTGCTCAATAACTAAACAATAATGATATCATCATGATTCTGAGTGCTAGGTGTGTGTTTTCAGGGTCATGAATCATATGATGGTAACTTTATCATGAACTATTGCTTATAAATAAAAGCAATATGTGAGCTACCTTGGGGGAGGTTTGTGCTCTCTGAGTGCTTTCTAGTTATTAATAATATTATTATTTTTATTTAACAGCCTGCTTTGTCAAACTTTTGAGTGACAGAATTGATGATTTTGATAAGTATACCATCATGGCCTCTGGCTCATATGGTCTTAGTTATCCATATAAATTGGCCTAAATTGTATTTTTAGGGAAACAAAGAAGGATCATATGATCTCCTCCTTGACTCTGGTCAGATAGTTCTGCAGTGAAACTCTGGGATTATGAATCAGGATTAAAGCAGGCGGCTGACACCCATACTATATGCTAATCCACCTGTAATCTTGTTGTTTATCTTCATGCTGATAGTAATGTGTGATCACCAGTAATCTTGTTTATCTTAATGCTAGGTGTAATGTTAACTGAGCCAAAGGCAGCTTTACTAAACTAAAAGTTAAGATCTGCTTAAATTAGAAACAGGAATATTTCTTCAGGCTCTTATCCCCACAGAAACATTGAGAATGTTCACCTGCGAGCCTTTGGTTTAACATGTGAATCTGCTCAGCCTGTTTCTTAAATCTGCAGCGAGACACCTCTTTCAGGAGAGCTTGACATGGTTTGTATGGAAACAGGGATCCACTGACGTGTTCATAAGCGAATCGTGCTGAACAGGGAATGCACATGACATTCAGCTAGTCTAAGGGATGTAAATGGCCAGTATGTTTGGCAGAAATGTTCATACCTGCAGATGCTGATATCACTGTGATAATATTGTGCCCTCCTTATTTTGGATAATCAGTTTCTTTGCCCGTTGACAGACAGTCCACATGGTAACAACCCTGGTTTAAAAGCATGAAGCCTAAGTGAGGTTTCTGCACTGGTGTGTTAATATCATTAGAATTATAGACTGTATCATAATTACACTTGTCATTTAAGTGTCAAAATGCTGAGGATGATTTGACAACTGGAAAGATATAACCCAAATCTGCTCACAGAGCTCTTCGGGTGATGCTGCTTGAATATTATCACTCCTAGTGGTCCAGGCTAAAGCTAAGGTGACCTACAGGCTGATATCCCACACAAAACAAATCATTAAACAATCCAGCATGAGAATAAATCAGTCCATCAGCAGAAACAAGAACCTTAAAGTCCATTATCATTGTCACAGTTAACTTTTTAGCACCAAAAGCAGAAACAAAAAGAAGACAGCAGCACAAGCTGAGTGTCCATCACAGAACTGTCCGCAGGGTTTTTAGGGTCAGAAGGTCAATGGTTTTCATTCTTAGCAGTACAGGAGAGGAGGAAAGGAGGAGAAGGGGGGTTCAGATCCAAAGAGTCCAGTTCTAGGACGAAAATCCAAGCGGCCACAGAGGACCTTAGCTTTAGCATTACACTGTAAGAGTAAAGACACAGAGAGTTAGAGACCGGGAAGAAGAAGTCTGGGTTCAACAGGAGGAGAGAACGTTCATGTTATTTCACATTTAACCACCCAGGCTGTGGAACATCATCAACCTCGACAAAGATGCACAAACCAGTGACAGGCTAGGCTACGTTAGCTGAAACCAGATGATGAAGACCAGGATGAAGAGTGAGGGAGAGAGACGAGGGGCTGAGTGGTGTCAGAGGAGGGGTCTACGCTACTGCAGGGTAAAACCAGGACGTGAGGGTGAGACCACAGCAGCGTTTCCACCAGTGAGTTCGGTTCAGTACGTTATGGTTCCTAATTGTTCTGACGATGCACGCTGCAGTCTGCAAAGTCAAGCCTTGCCAGAAACAAACTCAGCCCACAGTTTCATCAACATGTCGGGTCGATGTAGTAATGAAGACGCACACGCCATACCGAACGCCATTTGGACATAAAATCGATATCGGTGATATCAACCGTAGTTCAGCTCTACTAGTACTCAAATTTGGAGTACATGTACTCAATTTTGGTCAACTACTGCACAAGTAGACTTTACTGGTGAAGCAAAACCTGTCACTAGAACTACCAGTGCACTTTTATGTTAATAAGGAGGCGCAGAAAAGCAAATTAAGGCTTCCCATTGGCTCTCGAAAATATTTCAATCAACCAGGGTGCTGGATTTGGTTATAATCCCTCCTACTTCATTTGCATTAGGTCTGCTAGTACTACTAGTGAATCTTTTGGCTTTACTAGTACTGAAAACAGTCTACTAGTACTACAAAAGATATTTTTAGTTTATTAGTAGTACTAGTAAACAAAAAGTTTGTTTTACTAGTAGGCTTATGTGAGTAGAGCTTACCAGTAAGGCAAAATCGCCAACTAGTAGACTATTTTGTATTTCTAGCAGTACTAGTAGACTTAAAAAATATTGCTAGTGAAAACTCAAAGCTTTACTTTTTGGCTCAAAAAGTCTAATTTTGTCATATTAAAGAGTAAATCAGACTACATGCTCCATATAATGAACATATCAAAAATAATTCAGCCTTCTGATAACGACTAAAAACAGCACTTCTCAGCTGAATTACAGCATCTCACTGTTTCTGAACACTGATATCAATAACTTCACGTTGCTCTCTGCCAGTCTGTTGCACAAATTGTGACGTCAGTGCATACTCCCAATCGTATCATCAGTATTTCTGTTTAACAAATCCTTTACCAATTGAACAAAAATTGTGTCCTAATTATCCACAAAAAGGACATTAAAGTGGAAACACCGGGAATTTGCATAAGTGTTCATCCATGCAGCACAACACTGATTATCAGGAGTGATGTGTTTGAAGTTGTTGCAGCCAAAAGCTTCTGTCTGCACAGAAAATCAGCAGGAATCAAAGAACTGGATCAACAAGCTGGACTGTTAACAGTTACACAAACATGTTTCATGCTTTGTAAAGTCAGACTGTGTTTCCTGCAAAGGCTCATACTGGCTGATATTTGCTCATCGTTGAGGCTGTGGTACTGCACAGCAGACGCCTGTGTTAAGACTCTACAATATGAACAAGATCAGGGGTTATTGTGCCAAACGTACTGAAACAAAGCAGACCACCTGGTGGAAACACGGCGTTAGAGGACACATCTAACTGGTTAATTCAGCCACATCTTCAAACTGACCAGACTCATTGATTAAAGATCTCAACATGCAGTGATTGGTTCATCCTTCCAACTGCTTCCTCTTTTTGAACTACAAACTATAAAACAGTGATTCATATGATCTACAGACTTTCATGGCACAAGATGGTTTAGGAGATTATAAACAGCACAATCAAACTCATGCCTTCATTTCTGATTGACATTTCAGGGTGAAATCAGGCTGTAACGATACAGGAGAGCAGGACTTACCCTCTTCCTCTTCATCTCCACCTGCAAACAGAAAACATCAGAGTGAGATTCACAACAAGAGACGAGGCAGGAACACACGTCCCTATGCAGAGGCCACAATACCATACACATCCACATGTCAATCAATCAATCAATCAATCAAACTTCATTGATAAAGTCCTTTTCATACAAAAAATGTAGCACAAACACATTCAAGAACACAAGCAGATAAGAGTCAATACAAAACCCCACTGACCCTCCCAGCCCACATTTAACACCTACAGGGACATGAAGTCAGGACTCTTCAAACGGCCACAGACGACTGAGGAAACACTGTCTTGAATTAAAAATGAGGAAACACAGGAGCTAAAAGTAAACTGACAAAACCATGAGATATAACAAAGGTAATAAAGTGCTAACTGTTGAATAAGATAAAACTGTTTTAAAACCAAACAATAAAAAGTGGTAAAACATAAAATGGTAACTCTGAAACTAAAATGGAGTAAAACATATATACTGCAGATTAAGAGAGTAAGACAAAAATCAGCTGAAAGCCAGACTAAAAAGGTAGGTCTTGAGTTCACTTTTAAAAATGTGAACAGTAGGTGGCGCTCTCAGGTCTGCAGGTAGACCGTTGACAGACCATTAAGGGATTTTTAAACCAATTAAAGAACCTTAAAATCTATTCTAAAAGATACAGGTAGCCAATGCAGAGCCTTTAAAATCAGGGCGTACACATGAGTAGAAGTGTACACTTTTATTTTTTTGCAGAAACAAAATCTGAAAGAACAAGACCGAAAAAGTCCGTGTACTGTTTCGTTCCTTCTGGTTATTTTTTTCAGTCTGACACCAGAGATTTGACAGAGATGATCGGCTAAACTGGTCCAAGTGCATAGACTGAAATTGTTAAACTGGTCCGAGCACACAGACTGAAACCGTTAAGCTGGTCCAAGTGCATAGACTGAAACCGTTAAACTGGTCCGAGCACACAGACTGAAACCTTTAAACTGGTCCAAGTGCATAGACTGAAACCGTTAAACTGGTCCGAGCACACAGACTGAAACCTTTAAACTGGTCCGAGTGCACAGACTGAAACCTTTAAACTGGTCCGAGTGCACAGACTGAAACCTTTAAACTGGTCCGAGTGCACAGACTGGACGGCATCTACGGAAACATCAGCAGGACTACCTCCTCAGCAGGCAGTGGTCATACTGAGCTGAATCTCTGAGCGTGTGTGGGTGTGTATTTGCTCAGTGACGTTCACTCGCTCCTAATAAGAAGGGGATAATCTGGGGCTATCCCACAATCCTTTGCTGGAGGTGAACTTGATGATGATGATTTTTTTGCTCACGGAGAGGCAGAGGCCAAATCCAGAGCTTTGAGTGAATTAAAGCTCCACTGATGGAGGCCGCTGCAGGAACAGAGGATGTGCCTCTGATTGGGGATTTGTTTCGGGCTTCTTCGGCTTTGACAGACAGGATTTTGGAAAACAAGCAGGAGAGGAGCAACCTTGACCATGGCAGACTGTTTTAAGGAGCAAAGCCTCTTGATGGAGCACGCAGACATACGCAGTCAACTGTGTTGGTGTGAATTCCTCTCTGGTACAGGGAGCTCTTACTACAATATCCCCTGAAGTCAGAAGTAGGGGGATGCTGATGCTAAGTTGTCGAGATCGTGTCTCGTGTCCCCAGTGGGGTTTTCAGCTGCACCCTGACGCCGCATGGACCCACGGGCCGTTCTGTCTGAAGCCAGCCCTCCTGGAGGTCTCTGAGTTTAGCACTATTTCACGATGCGGCTAACAGCTATGTGTTCTTCTGCCTGAAACAGCAGATGGGCTGAATCAAGGTGCACCGGTAACATAGCCTCAAACACAAAAACTTTCTGGAGGATAAAAACAACCTGAAAATTTGGCCCATCCCGACATTCAGCCAACTTCAAAAATATTGAACTCTCTTTAGTTTTGAGGACCTGCGTCAATCTTATGGGTTGGGCAAAGAAGATTTCTATCATTACTTACAGATTCGCCACTTTTTTTTTCAAGAAATATACAGACTCTTGATTTAGCTGAACCTCCAAGATTAATACAAATGTTTACTGATGGTTATGATTCAAAAAGTTCTACAGGTATAATTCACAAAAGCTTCATTTTGATGAATAAGAATTCAACAGATTACATTAGACAACGCTGAGAAAAAGAAACCACCTCAGCATCTCAGATGATGCATAGCTTCAAATCTGGGAAATGCAGTCCACTTAAACAAATTCTGGAGAGATTTCTGCTGGAAGAATAGAATAAGATTCTTTGTCACCCCAAATCAGAAATCAGAATTAAGTGGTGCCCAATCTGTGGGAGGGAGTGTGGAGCAGATTATGTGCATGTTTTTTGTACTTGAAAATGTTTTGGAGAGGAGTGGAGCAGCTTATTTCAGAAACCTTGGACAGGACAATTGATTTCTCTTTTGCATCCCTGTATCTTGGGAAAATTCCTGAAGGCCTCAATAGAGGAGACGCATGTCGTTTGAAGATATTCTTGGCAGCAAGTAAAAAAGCAATTACTAAATGCTGGCTTCAGAAGAATCCTCCCACCATGAAACTTCATTTAAATATTATAAACTCTATTGATAGCATGGAGAAAATGTACTTTTTCTTTGCAACTCCTTAAAGAAGAAAGAAGAGGAATACTGGGAAAAAAGGGATGTACTCAATTCTAACAAATACAAAGACTCTTGACTCTTATTATCCGTTAACTCTATGTACGGTGTATGCATATTGTCCTCTGTCCTCATTTGTTCTATAGTTCTGTAAAAAATGAAAAAACTAATGTACAAAAAGAAACCTGAACTGTCCTTTTAAGGTTTTATGAAGGTGTTGAAGATCTACAAGTATCAAACCCCACGAATCAAGCTCCCGTTTTGATGCAGGTTCGATTCCTGCCTGTGGCCATGTCTTACGTCTGCCCCCTCTCTCTCAAATCCATCCACTTTCTCTGAGTCCAAAAAACATCTTAGAATTGAAAAACATGTCATTGAAGACTTACTCTTGGGGGGCCATGGTTTGGGGACCCACTCTGTCTTTGGTCTGGCCTTTATTTCTGCAACACGCTCATTGAACCTGGCGTGATCGGAGGTCACGGTGCTGTAGGCCTGCAGAGGGAGGAGAAAGACCAAGACTTTACATATCCATCCTCAAACTACAGATGCTCTGTAGATACGAGCCAACAGGGAAACAGGATTTCACTGTGTGTGAGGCTCAAATAATCCCCCAGGGTCTCCTAACGACAGAAGTTAGCATCAGTTTGGTTCTTCCTTTGCTAGAAGAACCAAACTGTTGCTGACTTGACTGCCGGCTTTCACACCATCTACATGTGTCCCCATCTTTCTTCACAACTTTGACCTCATTAAACACCATGTGCTTCGTGAATTTTAACATATTATTACTTTTATTTTTATTATCTACAACCCTTTATCACATTAAAGGTGCAGGAAGGCCTGAGCTGAGCCTCTGCACCAGCCAATCACATGTGGAGAGACAAACACTCTCACACTCAGTCACCAACCAAATGAGCATGCTTTGGTCTGTGGTGGGAAACTGGAGCACCCAGGGAAAACCCACACATGCACAGGATGATGGCACCATTTTACAGGCGCTCTGGCAAACTGCTCAGAGACGGATGCCCCAAAAACCAGGATCTTTCTTGCTGTAGGCAGCTGCACTACCTGCTGCACTACCTGCTGCACTACCCGTCCCTTTTACTTGTTGCAGTTTACTGGCCTGTATGAATAACCTGTATGATTAAAGCCATTTAGTCCACATTACTTGTTGAAAGCATGTGTGGCAGCGGTTGCACCCATGCAGCTCGTGTTTGGGAGCTGCTGTTTCAACACCTGCAGCGTGGGCTCAGACCTGTGGACTCTCCTGCAGCGTCCTCGGTGTCCAGTGAAGACACAACAACCCCAAAATAAACCTTAAACAGCATCGACTCACAGCACCACCCCTGGTTCAACTTGCTGCTGACGGTTATCTGCATCAGTGACCCTGTGTGAAGCATGTTTGTACGATAGAAAATATTAGCTTACATATGACACTGAGGCAACGAAGGCTCCTCCACACAGCAGGGTGTAGACGATGTTCTCTGCTCCAGAGCCTCCAGGGAGTGAAGACATCTGACGCTGCTGCACAGCTGGAAGAGAGTTAACGCCATGTTAGGTCTTAAAATATATCCCACACCAAACATTTCATACTATATACATACATATATGATAAGACATTCAAATACACTGCTCCAATAGCTCAGGGCCCTATAAAATCCAGACCATGGAATCACGGAATTGGACTTTAAAAGCGGAATTCAATATTAATGCGGAATATCTCGGAAATGGCCAACATATTACATAAACGTTTTTCTTTTGGAATAAAAAAGAAAAACGTTTAAAATTTCTCGGGAAAATACTCCAAGGGGGTCACTAAGGCTGGAGACAATGCAGCGACACTAGCTAAGTTGGCAAAGAAGCTACGAATATCCCGGCTAACTCCAAAGTACAGGGCAGAGCAGTTCCCCAACAAGTATTATGTATCAGGAGATCAAATATTCTGCAGATTTTGTCAACATACTGTTGACTGGACCAGTAAAGATACGTGCGAGGACCATCCAAAGAGTCAGCGATTATATTTCATTACTTTTTACCGTATTCTCAAAACATTAAAACCGAAAAAAACGGAATTTGGGTAAAAATGAAAATGGGATTTGGATAAAATAACACGGATTACATGAAGAGCCCTAAGAGTTCTTTTTTGTCAGAGGGAGCTCACAATTATCTATCCACCCATTATCTATAGCACTCAGTCCTTTTAAGGTCAGCAGGGGTTGGAGCCTATCCCAGCTGACACTGGCCAGGAGGCGGAGTATAATCTGAACTGGCTGCCAGCCAAGCACAGGGCCACATAGAGAGACAGACAACCATTCACAGTCACACTGACACCGAAGGGCAATTTAGAGGCACAATTCAACATAATGAGCATGATTTTGGTCTGTGGGAGGAAGCCAGAGTGCCTGGAGAGAACCACATATGCACAGGGAGAACATGAAGAAAGGCCCTGGTCGACAAAGTCAGTCGAACCAGACCAGGATATCGATGTTTTGTCATTTTAGGCCCACCGGATCCAAAGTATGAACTAAACTAATTCTGTATCCGTCCATACACCAAATCATTCCATGGACTCTGAATGTGAGTCTTTCTCTACCTCATGGTCTGTTCTGATTTGGATTTTGAAGGTGACGATTTGATTCAGAATTGATTTCTGATTCAATCAGAGCTCCTCTTGCTCCTGAGGTGCTTTGATTTGGATTTACTTCGATCTGTTTTGCTCTTGACTTTGACAGACAGCTGAGAAAAAGTGGTTTAATGATTTCAAAGGAGTAAAATGATTAGTCAGTAAGATAATGGTTGAATATATTAAAGGTTTTATAGTTAAAATGTGTTTGAAAATCTGTCTCCTGAATCTAAAGCCTCTTTTGTCTCCATCACTGTAGGGGTGTACGGCTTTAGGCAGGTGATGGATTTAGTCCTGGATTAAGACTGAAGTTTGGAAAACTGTGCAGCAGTCAGTCTGGTTACCGGACACTATTCCTCGTCTTTTAACTGAAAAAGTCATGCCAGCTCTGTCTGACCCGGGACACTGGAAAGTCCAAACTGAACCCTCACACTTGCTTTAAATGAAGTAGGGACGGGCTGAACAGAAACATCACCGCTGCAGAGAGAGGAGCAATAAAGACGTGAACTCAGCGATTTAGATTTGAGGCCGTACTTCACTGAAAACCCACTCACAGATGTATAACAGGTCAAATCCACAGTCATACATAAAGTTTGGTTTGTGGTGCCAAACAAACTGTCATCAAACTGTTCCAGGGCAGGACAAACACGTTTCACCAGCTCCCTGATGAGGTGTGAAAGCAGCCTCAGGCATGACTGGTTCAAACCCACGATATTTAGGCTGCCAAAAATATGCCCGCCTACACTTGTTTGATACCTCCCAGGAGATTCATTCTGCTTCACACCTCTGAAACAAAAGACATCTTGGATTTTGGGAGTGAGGTCTCTGTGTAAATACTCAAAGGTGAGATCACGGGTTGGGTTCTGTTTGGGTTCTAGCAGCTCGTGCTGCTAAAGTTAGCCCGTTAGCTCACTGTGGCAGTGATGTTTCTGGACTGCTTAGTGTGTTTAAATCCAGCCCGTGGATTCTGTGATGTCCAGGGTCAGACAGATAACACTACACATTCAGACATGAGAGAAAAACATTTGCAGAGCTCGAAGACGAGGATTCAGATTCAGGAAACAGTTTATCAAACACATTTTGGACACAGTAGAGGGATTCTGACTCTTTCCTCAGAACAAAGACGTTAAAACTTTGACTTGTCTTAAGTTTGATCTTAAAATTTCAACTTCAGACTCTGAATTCTGCTTTTTTGTGGACTTAATCTCAAAATTCTGACTTGGCTTTTTCAGAGTTAAAGATGTTTACCTGATCTTTTCTGCTAAAATGTCATCTTGAACCAAACTCTTTCTAAAGTTCCTCATTCCAAATGCATAAAACTAAAGATAATCTGTGTTAATTGTGTAAACAAGATTACAGCCACACACAGGGCTCTGCGCTCCCCTGCTGGCTTCCCCGATCCTGTCTCGCCGATCCTGTCTCGCCTCCATGACACCTCTGAAGCCGGCACAGAGGGGGGGTTAAATTCACCCCCTGAGCAGTGACCGAAGTTGTAATGGAGCGTAAACATACGGACTTAGAGCGGTGCTGTGGACGGGCCTGCAGCACGGCTGGGTTAAAAGATGTTTGGGACATCCCTTTAAGGCACCTGAAGCTCCGTCATGTCCACTGCTGAGGGTTTACACTCTTCATATTCTCAGGATCTAATCCAGAGGCCAGGGCTTACGCTCCACTCCCTACCGCCCTGTTATTTATACTGGCTAATCGGCTCAGGCCTTGTTGAGTTGGGGGGATAAGGTGGGGAAATTTCATGACCAGCGTACAGGAAGAAGGTCAGGAAGTCACGGGATTAGAGGCCGATACCCTCCTCTGGTTAAGTGGGACCACCGTGAGGAGAACGATAACCTGGTCCCGTTATAGTCCCGCCACAGCCTGGATTTTTAAGCCCCGAGGACGTTTCTCTGACCTAATCTCCTCGCATGGCAGGCTAGCTCCTTATTTTAGGCTTGGGCTCGGTGTCAGGAAACAGGAGCCAAAAAGGTGTTTCCTGGAGCGGTGTGGTGAAGCGGGGCAGCGAGGACAAAGGTTACAGGGGGCCAGGGTTCAAACATGCAAAGATCCAGTTTGAGCGACAAAGAGCTTTTCAGAGGAGCAGGGAGGGGAAATGATGCTCTTCTAAAATGAATAAAGGGATTTTCTCTTCATCTTTCATTTGCTTTTCTCTCAATAATTTGACTCCTTCTCAAAAATAAACTTGTCTATCAAATGTCTCTTCTCATGTCAACCCAGTACTTCTAGTGTGTGTCCACAAACGAGACAGAAACAGGCCAAACTAGCCCCCTGCCTGAGCCTTTCAAAGTAAAAGCTTATAAAAGTTTACCACCTCTGTGAAGAATCTGCTCTTGTTCAAACGGGATGCTTTTATTCTGAAGATTTCCTGAATTGAATGTACTCATCTAAACCTGTTTTAGTAATTGAGGTTTGATCTTATTCTATTTTAACTTCAGGATTATCTTTTAGTAGTTTATCCTCTTGCTTTATCATTTTCCCAAAGTTCTTCTTCAGTGTTTTATTCCCTGTTTGAACTGCCGTTACCTTTTAGTGTTTCTATGCTCATTACAGCACCCTTTTATTATCTGTTTAGTTTTTACTTCATTTTAATTTATTTTTATTCTAATTTAAGGTATTTTTGATTTTACACTTTAACCTAACCTTCAGTGTTTACTCATTTTAAACCTCTGAGATGGTGTTTCCTCAGTGTGCACTAGATACGTCTTTTATTTATTTATTCATCTATTTATCTATGATGATTTTGCTGATACTGTGCATGGATTGCAGGGTAGGTTTGGGTCATACTTCCTTTACTAAAGCACTCTGTGCTACATCTTCTTGTATGAAAAGTGCTATATAAATAAAGTTTGATCGATTCAATCATTATCTAATAATCGGGTCAGTCATCGTTCTACTAAACTTTCTACTGAAGCTCCTTGTCCAGGTGACATTCATGGAGAGAGCGGGCTGAGCCAGCAGAGATGCAATCACCTGGAGGGGTGTAAGAAAATATCGATACCCAGATACATCCCCATAGTTAGTGACAATACTGTAGTGCAGGGCTGAAAGATTTATCGTTTTCGAATCAAAAACCCAATTTCAGACAACGCAATCATGTGATCACCAACGCTGCAATTTTTGCAGCTCTCCTGACTGACCCAGGATTTGTTGTGTCAAATATTTAACACATACTATTTTACAAATTTGCAGCAATTTGCATTTACGGAAGTGCTGGTAAGCAGGTCAACAACACAAAGCCTTTGTTTAGGAGTAGAAGTTGGAGTATCCCTTAAATAATGAAAACAGATTGTTTATCATCAATATTAGATGATGAATAATGTGTTATGAGCTTTTGATCATCGATTTCCTTACTGTTGTTTTTACTGTAAACATAGTGAAAATTGCACTGAAGCTTGATTTGAAGAAAATCTTGAATCGAGTTGAAATCGCGATATCTGCCAGAAAAATCACAATTAGATCTTTTCCTGAAATCATTCAGTCCTGCCTTAGTGCTTGGCGATTGAGTTTTGATACCGTCACAGTGATGACATAAACAGAATGATTGACATCAGACGATCACAGTGCTGCACACACTGAAGCTGATATGTGGGATGTTTGTCCTAAATATGGGGTCAAAATATCCGCTGTAGATGTCCGCAGTAATGATAATCTACTTTTTAGGCAATTATCTGCAGACTGGTCCATTAAAATGAGGTCGTGCATCCCTGCTTTAACCCGTTAAAATGTTCTCCTTTTACTGATGGCAGAGAGAGGATGGATGGACCGAGAGAGGAGGAGAGACCAGCCCCAGGTGGGAGTCGAACCTGGGCCGCCTCCACATAAGGCAAAGCACGGGGACCACACACTCGGCAAAGTCAGCTGGATACACTCTAGGGGTGCTTTTCCATTTAATCAAAATCAATTAAAATCAATTTATCAAGCAAACCTATGAGTCAGCATTCCAAACTTCTTCAGATATATATTCAATTCTATTTTTCTTAAAGTTTTGCATTTCAATATCATTGGCTATCATCCAGTGAATGTATAAGTTTAATTATTTTATATTAATGCAAAAGAATACATAAAAATGTTTAAGATCGAATTCTAGTTATAATGAAATATTCATAACAATGAATGATCAAATATACCACAGAACTTGTAGGTATATATAGGAATATATTTAATTAATTGTTTGATTCTTTATATCATTAAAGATAATGTCTTACTTTAGACTGTTTTAGCCTGGCTTTAGAGAGTCGTTTGGTTTATTTTTTTTGACTTGTATTGAGTTTTTTGTATCTTTTCGGTCAATTATGTATTTTGATGTTGCTTTGGACAAAGGGAGGGCTTGTGCTGTAAAATAATCATTCTAATGTACGATTAGTGTGTAATTTTTTTTGAAGTGTGTTATGGACCCCAGGAAGAGTTGCTGTGGTCAAGTGTCCAAGCTTTTGGGGATCCTAATAAACAACAAACAACAATAAGCTGAACAAAGAAATTAAGTCAGTTACTGCTACTAGCATTTATGGATTATTAACTGTACTCTACTTTAATATTTATTTTGTTTATAGCTCTGTGCTTTGTAGACATCACTTTTTTAACACCGTCATGGCAGATTTTACCCATGAATATGCATTATTTAATTTTAAACTAACTTATGATGACATTATAAATTAGTTATTTGCTTTCTTATTATTTTCTCTTTGTCTTTTTTGTTTGTATTGTATATATTTTTGTTGTCAATATGTTCGAAATAAATAAATAAATAAAATAAAATAAAATAGCTGGTGAGCACATGTAGGCAGTTGGAGGAATCTATACTTTTATTTTATAATCAGGTTAGATTTAGATCAGGTTGGATTTTTGTTTTAATCAGTGAGAGGCACCTACCTTTTGACGCCTGTTTTTGTTATGCCTCCTGAATATCAGCCCTGCATGTACTTATTTTTATTTATAATCAAAAATCATTTGAAGTGATCATCACTGTGTGAAATGAAAGTATGAGAGTCAGTCCTGGTCTTAAGAGTCCTCTGACATGGTTGAATGAAGGATTTTCAGGCTGTCAGTTTGAGAAAGTCTCTATATCATCTTCCTCTTTTTGCTGCTGTTTCCTTTCATTATCCAACATTACGCACGATAGCGTCAGCTGCGGAGACGCTGCAGCCACCGGCCGGCTCGTGGCGCAAGCTTTCAACAGTTGTGGAGCTCGTGCCTCTCCTTCCTATGCACTCTATACATTTACGCCTGCACCACGTGACTGACAGGGGCGACCATGTTTCCCCCTGATGTTGTGAAGGTCATATTTGAGTGTAAATGTTCCTTAAAATGAGGTTTGAGTCCATGAGGAGTCTTTGGATGAGTGAAACTAGATAAGGAACAAACTTCAGCTCGGATAAGCTCAGGTGTTTTGGGTTTAACTCAGGATAACCCGGGTTAAACTCTGCTCAAAGTCATTTTCCAACATGGACCCTCTCTGACTAACAGCAGGACTCGGGTTTGATCTCACAGCCTGATCAACGCGCTCACAGCGGATCCATAATTGTTAGGTAATCGATATTATGAAATAGTCGCTCCAGCGCGTAAAGTGCGCAAATCTACCACCACGAGGAGACCCCCGACCCCCCAGCCCCACAGGCCTCCCCGAAATAAACCCAGATACCCAAAATCCATCACAGAGCGCGTCACCAAAGCCGGGTTGACCTTCACATCCCGGGACAGCCGTGCCCAGGCAGGATGCGGCTCTGCGGAGACTGACCTGAGAACAGAGTGTACCATTTCACCGAGCACGCTCCGAGCACAATACAGACCCGCACACCTCCTCGGACTGCGCACTAATTCGAGATAAATTCAGGTTTCTGTCCCGGTTTGACGCTCTTTAGTCTGTTTGATGAGACTCACCATCCCGGGGCAACCTGTAGGCTGCTCTCCGTGCCAAAGGCCCACACCTCTGCCAGGCCGCTCTGCAGGAAAACATCGCTGCTCTCCGAGGGCTACGACGGGAATGCTGCGCTCTCAGCTAGGGCTGGATGAATGGCAGGCCCGGTGCGCTCACCCAAACGTGCCGGGGGCGGAGTACCGACCCGCCCTCTGTGGCGCAATATATGCGGCGCTGTGACGCGGGTATGGAGGGTGATCCGTGCCACGAAGGTGGAGGAGAGCGGGTATGAGGGGTTGGAGCATGTTTGTAAATATTTAAGTCCGGAAATCGCACTTTATTTTAATCCAAAAACTTTATTTTACTTCAAAAAATACTTAAATTCTCAAAGGGAGACATATATTGCATTTTTTAAACAACATATTAAATCTTGGTTACTATAAATAAAATATACAAGGTGTTGTTAATAATAAAAACAACAACAATAATAAAAAGAGTGAAATAATATAGACCAGAACAAAATAAACACTCCAAAGCAAAACCAAATGCAAAGTTACAAATCAGTGCATCCTCTCTGAGGGGGAGTCCTGTATGCCCGACACTTCACGCCGCGCAGCATCAGCCCACAAATCCCTTCATAATCATCTGCCAGTAAACCCAAGGCATCAAAGTTCTTATTCAACTCATTTTTATATCAAATAAATGAGGGTGATCTACTTTTCTATTTACAAGTGTTGGGTGACATTTGCCTAAAACTATACTAATATTAATTAGATCAGACATTTTGGGGGTGACATTTTCATTGTATAGCAAGTCTTCATCCTTATTAAAGGGTGTGATGTTGTCTATTTTAGTTTTTAACCAGTGATACATGGATTGCCAAAACTGTGTCACTGCTGGACATGAATGAAAATAGTTTCATTATCTGACTGACAAAAGCCTCACGGCTCCACCTCCATACCAAACCTTCTCTTAATAACCATTGATTATTTTAAATTGTAAATCTGGGGAGATTGGCCATCTCATATATTTAACAAGTCGCTCTTGATCAGCACTTGTTTTCCTTTGGACTCACAGAGCTCAGTGTGGAGAGTCTCTATTGTTTTGTTTGTCTCGTGATTCATATTTAAATCCACTGATTGGACCCCAGACCTCACTTCCATTTTATGCTATTGGTAAAACAACATTATCAAAGATTTTAGTTCAGGTTCTGGTCGGGATATCAGTGTTGAATAGTTAGGTTAAGTGCGTACATTGCCCTGAAATGTCCAGATGCAGAAATGGTCAGAGTGAGGTAAGTATAGGAGCGTGTGTGTCTGATGAGGCTGGCATTTAAAGAAATCACAATTTGTGTGAAATGACACACCTGATGGACCATTCAATACATTTCACTAGTCTGTTCGGGAAAAGCTTATAGTAAGAGTTTGTGGTGAATGGGCATAGCCTTTCTATAAATACCTAAATCAAACAAAATTTCCCCTGGAGGGACAATAAAGCTCTGAACTGAACTGAACTGAACTGAAATCTGAGATTAAATTTACAAAGTTAGAATTCTGGGGAGGGGGGTAAAAAATGACATTAAATAAGTAGAAAGTCCAAATTGTGAAATAAAATTTAGAATTTTGAGGGGAAAGAATCCAAATTCTGACATTAAATTTAGTGTTTTGCAGGAAAAAGTCCAACTGACATTACATGCTGTATAGTTTCATATACAGTATAATTATTTTGATTTACTTCAAAATGTGACAGCACACCTGAAACACGGGTCACTTCCTTAAAGCAGAAAACCCTTGAGCTCAGGACACACCCCTAAATATTCAACCACCCCAGAGGACACTGCTCCGTCTGCTGTGGGCACTAATCGCCCGTCATACATCATGGTGACCCTGGTCCTCTGCCCTCACTGAAGGGTCACAGCAGGCACTAGAGGTCAAAGGGCAAAAACTGCGCCTTAACCTGCTTTCTGAGTTTCAGCTGCAGGCTCGAGCCTTCAGAGCTAAAACGGTTTCATCTGAGATCTTCTGTTAGAAAATCAGTGACTCAGGATGCAAAAGGCAGTTTTACATATGAGGCGACATCCATGATGAGAATCTCTTGCTCCACCACAACCAAAAGCTGCTCTATTAGATTGAGATCTGGTGACCCACTGGAGTACAGTAAAGACATGGAGCATCTGCCTCAGGATGGTCTTCTGCTTGTTTATATCGAGTGGTTGAGTTCCTGTTGTCTTCATACCATCTCCAACCACTCTGATCGCTCTGCTCTGACATCAAGGCATTTTGTCCCTGCTGCTCACTGGATGTTTTCTCTTTCTGGACCATTCTCTGTAAACCATAGAGATGGTTGTGGGTACTATCTGCAGTTTCTGTAATGTTCAGACCAGCCCGTCTGGCACCAACATCTCTGCAGACTAAAGGAGGGCCAACCTGGTGCTGGTAAAGTCACCTAATAAAGTGGCCGGTGTAGGTCCTGGTCATAATTATGTTGACTCACTCGGCCTGTCGATTTCTTCTCTGCTCCAAACTCGATGGATAATTTTGATAAAAATGACAAAATAAGGATTTTATGACAATTCTCCAAAATCATTTTCCAACAATGGCTGAAAGTCTGTTTACCTAAAGTGGATATAATATCAGAATATTTGATATTTGCCCAAAAAACATAAATATGTAAAGCTTATTGAGTAGTCTACATTATTTATAGACATTAGAAAGATGAATTTTAAATTTTTTAAAAGATATTTTGTGAAATTGTATTTCCAATGGATGATTCATCTTTCACAGTTTATCACAGATGGTTACTCTTCAGATATTTAACTATTAATCTAAATAAAGAAAAACATTACCAAAAATAACTTCTTCAATCATGTAATACTACAATTTAACATAATAATAACAACAGTGAATTCTAAAATCTCATGTTTTTCTCATTTTAAGGCCTAAACCTTCATTTAAGACTAAAACATTTTGAGAATACTGACTCCCTTTCAGTGATGTGTGCTTCTAAAGCACAACAAACAAAAGCTCACAGAGAAGAGACTGACACGGGGCTAAATTACACATGTCAAATCTTTATTTTACAGCGAACACAGAGGGAAGAATCAGACAGAGTGGAAACAGACGGGATCCTGGGACCTCCTGAAGGGGACGAGAAAAGACAGGGACTCAGGTTTAACTGGTTTATTCCTTCATTGATTAAATATCTCAGGATAAATACTCTGTCATACCGCTGTAGTGGTTATTCCAGACCATTCCTCACTTTGTATTCATGTACGTCCGTGCTGTGCTGCTTGAAGAGCTGCAGGGGAAACAAGAAAATCACAGATTATCACAACATCCTGAAAATTTAACCAAACATCTGCGGGATCTACAGCAGTGGTTCTCTAAAGGTGAGGCAGGACCATGTTAAGTTCTTCCTGTCATGAGCTAAACTGCTGACTGAGTTTTCAGTTTAGTTCATCACCTCTAAAGGTGCTTCAGTTTCCATGTGCAGCTGCTATTTCTGTTTAAATGCCCTAAAAATGTAAAGTACTGATGAAAACTGTTTTAGAGTTGCAGAATGAACACAGTGAGTGTCATGGTCTTTCTCCCATTTAAGGCCTTTTATAACTATGACTGCTCCATCTATCATCTACACCACCTATTCCCTTCAAGGTCAGGGGGCTGAAGCCTGTCCCAGCTGACTGGGTGAGAGGCAGGGTACACTCTGAACTGGCCCCAGCCAATCACAGGGCCATAAAGAGAGACAGCAAACCAGTCACGCCCTCACTCATACCTAAGGGCAATTGAGAGTCACCAATTAACCTAATAACTTTAAAGTTTGAGATAAATTCTTCAATAATTTTGCAAATAAAAATCTCAGGAGACTAATTTAACAAAGTGTTAGTCGATAAAAACTCATCAGTGCAGAGCGATAAGAGGCCAGTCTTTATGGATACAGGATTTGGCTTGATGTCAGCAAAAATAGGGATGATCTGACTGATCCAAAGGCCTAAATTATGCTTAAAACTGCAATAAATTAGCTTTTTTTTCCATCATCATACTTGCAGACTCTTCAGGGTTTTAATACCACAAAGAACAAAATAAAACTATTTTATATGACAGAAAATAAAGCCAAACTGCACTGTTACACCTCCATCTTAAACAAAACTTAAAATAAAAACAATAAGCAGAATGAATTTTACATTACATATTAGTTTAAAATGCTTTTATTTAAAGGCTCATCTCTCCCTCACTCAGTGAGCTTGGTTTTGCTCTGCAGGCCTCCCTCCCTGAATCCTCTTGTGTTTCTCAATGCCGCCCTCTCCCTGATGAAATAGACTTTAAGACTATTTGCTGCAGTTTAACAAAGTGATGAAACACTCAATGAGTCCAATACTGCATGAATAACCTGTCCTCACCAGTACCGGGAATACATGCTCACCCATGTCCATTTTTATTACCTGCAACTTGTTTCAATAAAAGTTGGGACAGGGAATCAAATCAACCGATCCTCTTGATGGATAAAACATGATAAATGCACACATGTAGTGCATGCAGACATGAACAAAATTGTTGGTACCCTTCTGTTTTTTAAGATTGTTTTGGGGTATTTTGTGCCTTTATTGATAAGAGAGAGGGGGAGACAGTGAATAGGCTTGCAAGGGGGGCAAGGGAGAGTGAGGGAGACACTCTGCTGGATTTGAACCTGGACCCGCAGAAGCATGAATCTGGATCGTGCCTATTTGTTAAACCACCAAACTGAAACGCTGCTTTACTGATTAGTTAACACACCTGGTGGAGTCCTCAGTTTAATAACGAGTAGCGAGAGACGGGCTGTGATACCACAGAATTTTATCACAAATAAAAATCACTCAGACTGTTGAACTGTGCTCAGTGTGACGGCTCATATCAAGAGAACGATGAAATTAAGACTTACAAACCCTCAGGTACAAATACTGTATGTCAAAAACTGTATCACTACAGATTCAGGTGGATTAGATATTAATAATCAAACTACCATCTAAAATTTGCATCCTCTGTCCAGAATAAATCAAAGTTTTTAAGGTTATTTAGGACCTTCAGTTTCAGTAATCTGAGTCTAGACTCTTCAGGGCTTTCCAAGGACCTCCGCCGGCTCTGATCTTCTGCTTTTGTCTGCACCTTCAAAGCATGAAACCCTTTTTGAAATAGGGTTTCCTCTGTGATTTATTTATTCATATTTACAGTGATTTATGAATGACATGCTGTGAATGTGGTTATTTACCAGGCCCCAGAGGAAAGCAGATGATCCAAAGGCAAGGCCCACTCTCAGCCAGTTGGGGTTGGCGGTGTCAGGCTTGGAGCTCGTGAATGCAGACCTGGATCCAACTGCAGACACATGAACAATAAATACAAATATATGAAAGAATAAATGATGGTGTTTATGTCACTACTGACAGCTCTGAAAGGCTCAGCAGCTGAGAGGAGCAGCTCAGCCCAGCAAACCTACACCAGACTACAGAGACAGACAGACGGACAAATACAGAGGGAGACTGAGGGGTTGATGGATTAATGGATGAAACTATAGATGGATAGACAAATAGATACAGAGTTTGATAGATAGATAGCTTTATCAATACAGAAATAGATAGTTTGGCAGATAGATAGATAGATGAAAGTGTAGATGGATCGATAGATTAATAGATAAAAGTGCGTTTGTGGTCAGATTCATGTAGGAAGACAAACATTAATGGGTTGTTGCGACGTGTTGACAAAAATAAACATCGTAACTGATTGGCAGAAGTCAAACACTTAATACGTGTGTGAATATAAAATACACATAATAAACATCCAACAAGAGGGTTTACAAACACTTTAGCATCGGGGCTAACAGTGCTAAGCTAAGGTCAGAGCGCTGAATAAAGCTGCAGCTCACAGTTTTTACAGGTGATTAAAACAAAGTCAGTCAGAATGAAGACTGTGATCTAACGATCACGTCACACTCTCACCTCTGCCGACAGCAACAGCTCTGGACAATAACCGGCTGAAAGTCATCTTAACGAGCAGCTAACGAACAGCTCCGTGTAGCTGATGAACGATCCTGAAGCTCTGCGATCGATTCACCTCCCTGAAGGAAAGAGCGGCTGATCCCAGCAACATCGATGAGTCCTGGGATCTCCTGAGACATGTTCGCTGACACTCGGTTATCAAAACTTAAATAAAAAAAACTACATAAAATACGGATCATTTGAGAATAACACAATAATCTGAACTCATACGTACTCAGGTGATCCACTCCCCTAGAGTCAATCCAGATTAGCTGCGTTCACGCCGGATTTTTTTCAGTTGCTTCTCGTATTTCCGACTCTCCCGGCGGTCCATGAACGCGGGGTCGGCAGCGGCCTGACCCGGAGGAGAAGCTCAGCGCGGCGGCCATTTTCCTCGGAAGGGGGCCTCGGCTTCAACACGTGAGACAGAGAGGATCCCGAAGAGACCGAACCAGCCCAGGATCTCTGACTGCGAGGGGACACCCTTCATGAGTGAGCCGGCAGAGGCGTAGGAAGCCAGCACGATGCCCACCATCACCCTCCCGCCGAAGGAGAACGCGCTCTTCAAGAGGATCCTGGTAGGCTGAGTGTTAGCATGCGGCTAATGCTACCGTAGCGCTGTGGTTGTAGTCAGAGCTGAGGGAGTTTGTGGAGCTGTTGGTGTGTGCAGCTCCACCACCTGAGGGACTGACCCTCTGAGATCCACCCTCAGAGGTCAGAGAGAGAGTCTGACGGGCAGTGATGAGGAGGGCTGACAAAGAAACGGCCTCAGACATGTCAGATAAATCAGCCTGACACATGACAGCTCCTCTCCCTGAAGACCTGCTCACTGAACTTCTGCAAAGTTCCTCAGCACCTCAGCAGAGAGGAGAACGTCTGCACTAATGTCAGGAGAGGCACGATACTTGACTGTACCCACACCGATAATTCTGAAGTCGTTATATACCACATACAAGATGCATAAGACCACAAAATCTCACTTTTCCCCTCAGAAAGGCCTTGACATGGGGATCGAACCAGTAACCTTTCCACCGTGGGGCACGTGCACTACCCACTGTGCCACCATATTGCTCATAAAGTAATTAACATGGTCTATAAATCTACAAAAATGATCATATCTGCAGTTATTAGTCCGATGATATCGTGCATCCATTGGTGTAACTGTTCAGCTCATTTTCCTTGAAGATATTAATAAAACTTCAATATTATATTTCCTGTTCACTCAGACATTTACAGAATAATCATGAGATAGTGAAATGGTACATTGATTGAACTGACCGGGAGTTTCAACATCATTGAGTTATGTTTCATAATGACAATCTATGTCTAAAAAATAATGAATAAGATTTTTACTGGAATCCAGCAGCTGTAATACACGAACATTACATGGTTTATCTTCACAAAAATTGTTTAGAACCTCAGGATTAGATTTCGATTGTTTAGGTGGCGATTCAATTCAGTAAGAAGTAGAAATACAAATAATCAGAGTACTTGTTGACAATTTTTGGATTTTTATTTTGATGCCAATGTGAACATATGTGGTATGTCACCTCACATTTTTGAGCAAACATCCGAAAATACAGATTTGCACAGTAATAACTTATTTGTGCATATATAGTACAAAAGTAAAAAATATGACAGTTAATACTGTCATTAAATACTGATGAACCGCCGTTAAATCAGTCTCATGTTCGCAACTCAATCCTATCACTCTGCAAGCATGTCTTCTTCTGTCACCAGCGACAGCTGGATAAACACTGAAGGTGAATCGATTCAGAGGATCTGCTGAATCGATGTTGAATTGGGATTAGAAATATTGTAATGCACTGACGAATCAGTTTTTCTCATGATATTGTAACTAGGGATGGGAATCAAAGCCACTTCCAGTTGAGAACCACAAATAGCTCCCTGAATGAATCAATTATCAGTTCTCTTATCGATTCCTTCCACCTACAGGGGGCAGAAGTGGTCAAACTTGTGGCATATTATTGATTAAAAGGTGCTTTTACTGCACAACTTTCAGTGAGTGGAAACTTTGGTTACTTGCATAAGTATATTTCTATGCAGCACATCATCGAATATCAGGAGCGTCGTGTGTTTGACATTGTTGCCACTGAAAACCTGTGTAGGCCGACTTTTGCCTGTCAGCAGGAATTGATCAGCAGAATCGTAAATGTCCAATACATTTCTATATATTTTTATATTCTTAAAAGGTGTCCTTTAGCTTTTCTTATACTTATAACTACTTTATGCTTTACTCTGTTTTTTTACTTAATTATCTGTTTGCACTGAAAAAGGAGAAGCTTTCCAATCCCTTGTGCATCAGCAGTGGTATCAATACAATTTTACCAAGTCACATCCCTAATTGCAACTCTGGGCTCCTCTGAGTCAGGCCAATTCAACTCAGCTCTTGTCCAGGGGTGAGAATTGATAAGATTTTATTGACTCCAGTGCCGTTCTCTTGTCGACTCCGATGGATCTTCTGCAGGGTAAAAGCAGGTCTACAGGATCTGAGGGTCAACATCACCGAAGACGTGGCTCTCCTGAGTTTCACTGTCATCCAAACGATATTGATTCTCAGTAGGAATTGTTTTTTGATTCCTATCCTCACTCTTATCCCATTACATATTATCCTTTTATTCTAGTTATTGTCATGGTAACTCTGCCACAGAGCTCATGTTTGCTGTATTTTACTCTGAGTGCCTGAATTACAGATCAGTTTATGTCAGGAACAGGCTGTTAGTGCAGTGATGTCTTTCTCGTGCTCCCTAACCGTGCTGATGTCAAATCTGCTCTGTTTCTGCAGAGATGTTACGAGCATAAGCAGTACAGAAATGGTCTAAAGTTCTGCAAACAGATCCTGGGCAACCCGAAGTTTGCTGAGCATGGAGGTGAGACGCAGCCCCTCAAAGACTCAAACAGGATCATAAAAGTCAACATTTCTCAAAGTCTGATCTGCACTCCTCTGGAAGTCTTTTAATGCTCATCTTTCTTTAAATGCTCCAGAGACGCTGGCCATGAAGGGGTTAACCCTCAACTGTCTGGGTAAGAAGGAGGATGCCTACGAGCTGGTGAGACGAGGGCTACGAAACGACCTCAAGAGCCATGTCTGTATCCTTCAGTCAGCCAATCACAAGGCTGAATCCGTCCATCAGGTCTGAAGTCTGCAATGAAATGAGCTTTAACATTTTCAACCATCGTATTAGCTCAGATGTTAGTCTGGAAATAATTAGTTATTTATTCATTCTTTTCAGATCCCCTCTAGTCATTGCCTCAGCAGGGACTACTCTACCTGGAGTCATATTAAATTTCGGTTAAAAGAAATTAAAAGATAAAATTGACCAATAACACATTCACAAAAAGACAAAACCAGCAATTCAAAACTAACAGATCAGGCATAACTCATAAGACTACAATAAATAGACACAATCTCATTCTGAAATACTCTTTCTCAGTTTATTTTTAAAACCAACTTTGCTGGTAATTGAGACTCAGTGTTGTGGAGTTTGTTCTTCTAGGTGATTGCCCTGTTCTTTTTAAAGCTTTGGTTTCTGGACTAATGTGTGTTGGACATCCTTGTGAAATATGATGATCTTCTGATAGCGGACCAACATAAATCAGTCTTGTTAATGTAGAAGGGCTTACAGAAATCAGAATCAGAAATACGTTATTAATTCACAAGGGGACATTCAGTTTCAGTTGCTCTTATACACAGTATAGTTATAGGAAAATCAAATAAAGACATTAAAATAGATAAGAGCACAAAAAACAAGTAAAAAGTAAAGAAGGCAGGCTGCAACATGCAGAATCTCTAAGCTATATCAACTTCCTTATGAAGGAAAAATAAATAAAACAAGTAAAAGGCCAAGGATTTTACACTTTTAACATTGACAATATTTACAACATGAATATAATATGACAGCACTCTGTGACAGTGGAGCACATTTGACTGGGGAATACATTTGCTTATTAACAAATATTAACAAATATCAGAGGAGAAAACAGTGAAGAAACTTTACTCTCCAGGACCTGACGGAGGAGCCTGCAGAAGCCTTTGTGTATTAAGGTCAGTGACCAGCATCATGTGACCTTCTAGCTCGACCCCTGTAGGCCTGACACCTTCAGGTTTGAGGGTTGATGTGTTCTTAGATCGATAACCTGAAGGCCTTCTGCAGACTGAACTCTCTTCTCGGTTCAGACTTTCGGCTTGTTTGTCTCTCTGTGCGTCTTCTTCCTTGACGATTGTTCTCCCAGGCTGGCACGTTTACGGCCTGCTGCAGCGCTCGGACAAAAAATACGACGAGGCCATCAAATGTTACCGTAACGCTCTGAAGTGGGACAAGGACAACCTACAGATCCTACGAGACCTCTCCCTGCTGCAGATCCAGATGAGGGACCTGGAGGGGTACAGGGTGAGCTGGTTGATTGTTGGGATTTCCAAAGTTATCTTTGTCCTTAGCATCACTTTATTCACAGGGCTCAAGAGAACTCAGTGTAGAGAAAATGTTGAGTCTATCAAAGTGCCCACATTTCCTGAAGGCACCATCATTTGAGGCCCTTCTCAGTTGAGGCCACGCCCACCACGCCAGAACATGGCCAAAAGTTTGAAACTGAAAAATAAAATCTGAAGGTGAAAAATGATCTGAAGGTAAAAAAATAAATAAATCTGAAACCAAAAAGATGAGGTTTGAATCTGAAATATTAACCCTGCAACTGAAAAAAGTACAAATCACATGTTAAATTATAGTTTAGAGGAAAAAAAAGAAAATATTTTACTAAAGTAATTACAGAGCTGCATCAAAAGTATATTTAAACTGAAAAAAACTCTTACTTATTTTTAAGAATTAAAAAAATTCAATAACAAAAGTTGAAATTTCAGTTTCAAATGTCATTTCTTCAGTCTTTCTTTATATTCAAACTGCAGCACTTTTGGCCTGCATTTAGCTTCATATCAAACCGACTTTACTCTCTTGTTTTGGTTTTTCATGAGGGATCCGGTCAAGTATGCTGCACAGTTTTTCGTATCACCTCCAGCAGGGTTCCTGTGAGCTGAGCAAAGATTGAATGTGACCCTGCTGACCTCTGGATGCTCAGAGTTTCGTCACCAGTCGGGTTTCTGACACGGAAAAGAAAAGCCTCCTGTTATCTGCTCAGTGATGTCACATGACTTCCCAAACCTTTGGATATTTTGTTGTTTTACTGCTTGTAGCTGTCTTTGAACAAATTGACTCTCCTCATGCCAAAAACCCCCCTGAAAAATGAAGCGGGTAGCATCCAAACCACGCAGGGCCGAACCAAGCTGATTGCAGCATGAGCACAGAAAGCTTGAGTCCGTGTGAGCCGACAGTCCTCCATGACGGACCATCAGTGAAATGTTAGGAGCTCCTGACCCTGACATATCTCCATTAGCTCCTTGATCCTCTTTGTGCACGTGTTTCAGCCCGTCTGTGTGCAGCATGAGTGAATATAATAAATGTAATTGCTGACAGTTGTGTACTGTTTGGTCTCCTCCTCCAGGAAACTCGGTACCAGCTGCTACAGCTGCGTCCGGCTCAGCGGGCCTCGTGGATCGGCTACGCTGTGGCCTATCACCTGTTGGAGGACTTTGAGATGGCTGCCAAGATCGTCGAGGAGTTCCGCAAAACACAACAAGTAGGTAAAAATATGTGAAGAAGCAGTGAACAGAAGGACAAGGTTGGATTTAGGATCATAATTAATGCACGGCTTATCCAAAGTGAGCCTCAGGTGGACAGGTGAGCAGTGCAGGAGGTGGTCTGCAGTTATTTAACCTTCGTTTGCTTGTCAGGAAAATAAAGTGCTAATGCTGCATTCCAGATGTACTGGGAAGTTGGAAAGTTCATCTGGACCGCCCACTGAGGTCAGAATGTCTTACTGGGAAGTAGGGTATCCTCACCACCCACCACCCAGTTTATAATCAAAGATGGCTGCCCCAGTGTAAACAGTTATTAAACTCCTGTAATATTCTGTTTATTGGCACTTCTGGCTGGTGTTTGTCGCACTAAATTAGCCGTATACATAGCACTGTTCGACGGATATAGGTAGGAAAATGCTGCTGTAGTGTTATTTATGCCCCAGTCACATATTCCCGTTTCTCATGGCGATTGTGCACGACTGTACACGATTTGCACGGCTGGTTTGATCCGCATGATACGGGAAGAAATGACTGTCTCTCCCCCGGACACACCCTGTACATACACCGTCAGTAACGCTTCTACAGCGATTCTACGGCACTTCGGGGGCATTTGTCCTGCTTCAATTAGGTCAACACAATGATAGGACAAGGATTCCATGAATTCCCATCCCGCTGACACGACGTCAGCCCTGTTCGAGCCCAGTTTGCGTCACATAAGCCCCAATTGAGCCCCGTCTTTTGCATTTTAGTCTCATTCACTTCCCGTACAAGATACTTAAGAACAATGCTGTGAAATTGCCTTGAACAGGACACAGTCAGGGCACAATCAGATACATCCTTGTCAATCGTCCTCAGAAAGCTTTCTGGATTGAGCCACGATGAGCCCGATTGAGCCACGTACATGCCACACTAATACTGTTCGCCTTAGGACTGCATTAGGCTTCCACCCCTGCTATACTGAGAGCGGCGATTCTCCACGACAGTTTTGAACAGTTCAAACAGTCGGGGCCCTTCCCCGTTCTCCGGCGTTCGTCCACGACTATACAACACTGATCCAGATAAAGTAGTGCATGCACCACGACCAAAGCACGTTTCATCAGGATTATGACAGTCGTGCACAATCGCCATGAGAAAGGGGAATGTGTGACTGGGGCTTTACATTGTTCTTGTGGTATGTGCCAAGTAACTGGAACGCTGATAACTCAGATGTGACGTCATTCCCACTCCCCTCTTCCCAGTTCCGATGTAAATGGAGCGCAGCATTAGTGTACTGAAATGGCTGAAACGCCTCCTGTCTCGTGTTAATGATGTTTTTAAAGGACAACACTGATCCCTCTCTCCTCTGATGGTGTGCAGACGTCTCCAGACAAGGTGGACTACGAGTACAGTGAGCTGCTGCTCTATCAGAACCAGGTCCTGAGGGAGGCCGGTCTGCACAAAGAGGCCCTCGACCACCTCAACAACTACGAGAAGCAGATCTGCGACAAACTGGCTGTGGAGGAAACCAGAGGTGGGTGGATGTTAGGTGGTGTAGAAGGATGGACAGCCTGAATAAGTGTCCTCATGAGCTTCTGCTGATGTTGTTTGTGCTCAGGAGAGCTGCTGCTGAAGCTGGAGAGGCCTGAGGAGGCCTGTGAGGTCTACAGGAGACTCCAGGAGAGGAACCCCGAGAACTGGGCTTATTACAAAGGCCTGGAGAGTTCCCTAAAACCAGGTGAGCACCATCCTTAGGTGGACACCCTGCTGGTTCTGCCATGGGTCAGACCAGCTCTGCTGAAGTTCAGACGTAGCCTAGCTGTAGTCGAAGCTCCTCAAAAGAGGACATTCTGATCATGTTTGAGGGGTTGAACCAGCTGAGGTGGTTCCAGCATGGGCTCAAGTTCTGACTTAGATCTTGTACCTCTGTCCCTGTAAAGTAAGGTTTTTCTAAGTAAGGCTGTTAGCTTGAGTTATTACCTAATTGTCATGTTTTGACATAACCACAGTACATTCTTGTGGCCTGATTTGCCCGTCCATTGGTCTACGTTAATGAGGCTTCATGATCTTTGAATTCAGAGGCAGCACTGTAAAAATGAAATATCTTTTTACCGATTGAAGAAGTGAAATCAAAATATCATGTCTGACATCTTAGTGTGGACGTAATGCTACATTTCTCATCCTTTTGTTTTTGTGTTAATCCAGGGAGCACCGAGGAGCGTCAGAAGATTTATGAGGACTCCTGGCTGAAGTTTCCTAAAGGCTTGGTCCCCCGAAGACTGCCTCTTAATTTCCTCACAGGTAAACACATCAGCTCCTCTCTGTGGTTAGCTTTAGCATACTTATGTTCCAGTTTTAACGTCACATCCTGTGGTGAGCTAGCCTGGCACAGCAGCTGGATCCCCCTGAATCAGTGTCTGTAATCAGGCAGGTCCATCTTATCAAGCTCCAATCTACATCGAGTGTGAGCAGCCCAAAGCGGGACGGCCCAATCAGAGCCCTTTAGAGCAGAAAGAGGTGGAGCTACGAGTGTGACAACAGCAGGAAGTGACTGAGATTAGCATAGATGCTAACAGCTTCTGTAGCAGTTTTAATCAGATACCGGCCGCATTTCTTTCTTAAATGAAAACAAATATCAACGCCACAAACTTCTCTGGAGTAAGGAGTTTGTTTACCAAGTAGTTCACGTTCTGTAGCTCCGCCTCCTACATTATCTGATTGGCCTGTAATGAATGTGATTGACAGATCATCCAATCACCTGTCAGATATGCTTCTGGAAGGTTCTGCCCTCCCCAAAAACTTTCTCTGAGCTCTTTCCCAGATGGACTGGTGAATATATTGAACAGTATCACAAACATCACACAGAAGATAATGTGTGATATTTAGTTTGAACAGCCCTCACAGATCCTCACCCACAGGTTTCTAGTTTCTTTGTTTTATATGTTATTATTTTCAAAGCAGGCCGAACCTCTCTGCCTCCCTCTGAGCTTCACTGCAGTGCAAACCTCACTTTGTTGTTCTGTTGCTGTGTGTTGTGTTGGCCAGGGGAGAAGTTTCGTGAATGTCTGGACAGCTACCTGAGGATGAACTTCAGTAAAGGCTGTCCGCCCGTCTTTACCACCCTAAAATCCCTCTACACCGACAAAGAAAAGGTAACGTAGGCTCTCATCTAAGTCTGACTCTACGATATCCCCGTTATGGAGAAGCTTTTTTAACCTCAGATAATGGTTTTAGGTCTTCCTGGAGCTTTATGATCCGCCATAGCGAGTGTATGAGCTGTAACCCAAATGTGTGCTGCGTCCTTATTGCATTTCAGAATCAGAATCAGAAATACTTTATTAATTCCCAAGAGGAAATTTAGTTATTTCAGTTGCTCTTATACTCAGTATAGCAGCAGGAATGTGAAATAAAGACATTAAAATAGATAAGAGCATAAAAAATTAAGTAAGCAGGTTGCAACACGAGTCTTTATGCTATATCAACTTCCTTTGAGGGAAAAATAAATAAAATAAGTAAAAGTGAGACTATGAACAAGGCCAAGGAATCAACACTATTAACATTAACAATATTTAAATATGAATATAATATGACAGCACTGTGTGACAGTGGAGCACATTTGACTGAGAGGCAAAGTTTGGCTGTGAGGATGTTGCAGTAGGTTTTATGTTTGCTGATTATCTTATTAACAAATATCAGGGGTGAGAACTGAAAAAAGTGAATAAACTTTAGTCTCCAGGGCCTGACAGAGCAGTGATGTATGTATATATTTGCAGGGTGCTCTCACTGGGGTCATGCCTCACAGCTGGATCGTGCAGTCCGAGCATGTGCATTGTGCACGTTGGTCGTGCATTGCAGACAGTTAAGTTGTGCAGTTGTACTTTGAGACCAGCTCTTTTGGATATTCCCTGGTAACTCACTTGAACCTGTAAAGGTTATGAGCTTGGTATTTCTGTGTTTAAAAACAGTTTTAAACTTCTCAGATGAGACTGAACATTAAAAGCAGCCTGTAAAAACTCAAAAGCCTGAGTGATTTAGGATGAACAGCGATAAATAATGGTATCATCGTCATTTAAAGTGAGAAAATACATTTGACAGTATTACACAGACTGTTGATCTAACCACAGCAGATTAACCCTGCTTGATGCTCTCACTCTTGTTCTGCCTTCTCCTGCATTTACAGCTGAATATCAGATATTATAACTAGTTTTGTCTTTGAATTATCCAAACACAAATGTGTTTCTCACGTCTCCTCCTTGTGCAGGTCACAATCATCGAAGAGTTAGTGGTCGGCTTTGAGAAAAGTCTGAAAAGCTGTCGGATGTTCAGTGAAAACGGTGAGTGCTTTGATTCGTTTTTGCTGTTCTGTTATGTTTTGATTGTGAAACATCAGCTGGTGCGTCGAGGCGGTTGTTCCGGTGCTGATTGTGTTAAATGTTTGTGCAGATGATGGGAAGGAGGAACCGCCCACCACCCTGTTGTGGGTGCAGTATTTCCTGGCGCAGCACTTTGACTTCATCGACCAGCCCGGCGTCGCTCTGGAGTACATCAACGCGGCCATCGACAGCACACCCACGCTCATTGAGCTCTTCCTCATCAAGGCCAAGATTTACAAGGTTGGGGTTGACTGCAGACTCTCAGGGGTCACAGCTGGGTTACTCTGTGCAGTGGGAACAGTCCATCTGAGACACACTGGGCTGCATTCTTAGAAACACAGAAGTCAAAGAACCATCAAACCCAAGTTTTTGACCCATTTTACTGTCAGGCTCTTGCATGTCCAGTGGTAGGTTTTGTTCTTTCTTTACTGATGGGTTTTATCACAGGCGTGCATCTTGATGGACATGCAGGATCACACTCAATAACCCAGTTGGTCAAAGTGATGCACAGCTTTCTGAATTTTCCATAATAATTCAATAACTGAAATAAAACACTCATAATTTGGGGTTAATCTGACCTCCTGTGTTTGGGGGTGATTCACCCTCTGACAAAAGTTACAGGAAGCTTTATTTTGAAGGATCAGATGCAGTTTCCTGCTTGTTCAGGGGTTGGCAACTTTGATCACCAAGAGGGCCACATAAAGTTGTTTTAGTGCCGCACTGTTACATATTGTTGGGAACTCTCAATAAGGAAAGAAATATATAAATAAACAAAAAATAGCAAATATAAAGCTTGAAAAAAGGACTTTACCAACATAAATATTTAAGCTCCTTTAATGCAATAAAGTCATGAATGTTTACCAATTTTAAAGTACAAATATATGACCTTTACCATTGTTTCCAAATATAGTTTTTACTAATACTGTATACTATATTTTAAATCCTCATAAAAGATATTTAGAGAACCAATCATAGAGGGAGATGAAGGGCCGCATGTGGCCCCGGGCGGCCAGTTGCCCACCCCTGGTTTCAAGGAAATGTGGCGGCTCGTCTCTCTCAGCACTGAGACATAAATACTGAATAACTGCACACAGTCGTCAGATGAAGAGCTGACTGATGTCGATCTAAACCCTGTCTCCTGTCTCTGCAGCATGCAGGTAACATAAAGGAGGCGGCGCGGTGGATGGACGAGGCTCAGGCCCTCGACACCGCCGACCGCTTCATCAACTCCAAGTGTGCCAAGTACATGCTGAAGGCCGGCCTCATCAAGGACGCAGAGGAGATGTGCTCCAAGTTTACACGGGTGAGAGGCGGACGACACCTTAACTGGGACTAGTGTTCATTTCTGCATTCATTCAGAGGCCACCAGTGTCTCCACGTCACGGTCAGTCTTGGCTGGTTTTGTTCAGTCGAGTAGACGAGCAGAAATCAGGTCGTGGGAAAGGCCCCACTGGTCCTGATAAAACTGCTTCAGCACTAATAATTTACAGTAATACTTGTCTTATGACAAAGAGTCCCCTCCTTGTATTTTCTGAGTTTGGATATTTTCTGGGGGCCAGATGGGAATCTTTTGAGGACCTGATGTGGCCCCCAGCCTCCAGGTCCTGATACTGAAATAGAAAACAGCAACTTGAAGTATGCAGAGGGAGTGGATACTGCAAACGGAAGAGCACCAACAGTCTGCAGGCTTCTCCGTAAATGTGTCTGTCCATCATGAAATACTGAAAATGCTGTAGCACATATGCCAGGCCTGTAAGTGGCGCTGTAACACTGCTGCAGACATACACCAAAACCAGAGAAGAAGACATGGAGCATGCTCATGTGAACAAACTCCGACTACTTCACTCTACATAAAGGGAATCGTAACATCCACCAAAGCTGTTTTTCATAGTTTGTGCTCACCTGAAATTCCCTCAGTGACAGGAGCTTTCAGATGCTAAAGCGGCCATATCAAAATAGTGAACTGTGCCTTTAATGCCTGTAGTCATTGCTGGTTGCTGTTAAGTCAGAATCAGAGATGCTTTATTAATCCCCAAGGAGAAATGGAGTTGTTTCACTTGCTCTTATGCTCAGTATAGCAGAAGGAAATATCAAACAAAGACATTAAAACAGATAAGAGCATAAAAAAACGAAGACATGAAGAATCTTTAAGCTATATCAATTTCATTATGAAGGAAGAAATAAATTAAGTAAAAGTGAGACTATGGACAAGGCCAAGGAGTTTACACTCTTAATGTTACCAATATTTACACATGACCTTAATATGACAGCACTGTGTGACAGTAGAGCTCATTTGACCAAAGGCAGAGTTTGTCAGTGAGGATATTACTCCGGGGATTATGTTTGCTGATTAAAAAGCTCTGTGTGATGCCAACCTGTTCATAAATGTGTGCGTTGTAGGAGGGGACGTCGGCAGTGGAGAACCTGAACGAGATGCAGTGCATGTGGTTCCAGACGGAGTGTGCCTTGGCTTACAGAGCCATGAACAAGCTGGGAGAGGCCCTGAAGAAGTGCCACGAGATCGAGAGGGTGAGCCAGGACGGCTGTTTCACTTATTTTAGTTTATTGTGCTTCATTTGGTTTCCCCTCACTCTCTGTTCCCTGGTCCTCGTGGTCTCATCCTCTGCCGATCAGACTCTTCTCCCGGTTCTTTATTTGTTCATGAACCCCAAATGTCCGCTCTCGTCCTCTTCTGCAGCATTTTGTGGAGATCACGGACGACCAGTTCGACTTCCACACCTACTGCATGAGGAAGATGACGCTGCGCTCCTACGTGGACCTGCTGAAGCTGGAGGACGTCCTGCGGCAGCATCCGTTCTACTTCAAAGCTGCTCGGACGGCCATCCAGATCTACCTGATGCTGCACGACAAACCTCTGACGGACGACAGCAAGGAGAGCCAGGCCGACACCGGTCAGTCTGCTCAAAGGCCCGTCTGCCTGCAGCCATGGCCTCTTGATTTTATTATTTATAACGATTAACGAGCTGCTCACAAAGACACATCGCTTACAGAATCTCTCAGGGGAAAAAGCAAAGCAGGGAATGCATGCACCGAGCATCCCGGTCACTCCATGTCAATCCAACCAGAGGTCCAATCCATACCAGAAGTCCAAACCAGAAGTTGGTCTTCTTTGTGTATATTATTACGTATTTGGAGCTGCGTTCAAATGGTAGATCCAAGAGTCAATACAATGATACAATAGATACAAAGAGACTGAATGGTAAGAGAAAGAGTCTTTTAATTACCCTCTGTCTAAAAAGCTGGGCAGAACTTTTTTTGCACAAAACACAAAATTGTATTCACATTTTTTAATAACCATCATATTAATATTTATTATTGAAACATTCACGTAATCACTTGTTTGGAGCAGCGAGTGGACGTTGGGACTTCTGTGTGGATTGGATTACGGCGGCACCCTTGTCTGCCATAGATCTTTTATACTTAATCAGTTTTAATCCTGGCAGTCTACTTGGTTTAATATATATACTGTTTAAATTCCCGTCTTGCAAACTTCAGTTCGGTTGCAAACTTTTGATAGATCACAATACCAGTATGGAGCGGCGATTAATATACACAGAGAAGACCAACTTTCTCTTGCATGGTTTTGACACCAAAGAGCTGCACATGTTCCTCAGTAGCCAATTTTGAGTGCCAATATCTCTGAAACAAACAAAGATTTCAGGCTGGAATTTGCTTAAGATGCAATCCCAGCCTCCCTCTGATGGTTCTTGCCCCCAGTGAAAACAGTTTGGACCCAAGTCAGAGCTCACAGGCCTCTCAGCAGAGCATCACAGCTGATCAGGACTCATCAGTAAAGATCAATTCCTAATAATGGGGATTTACCTTTTTGTTTCCTTAGAAAACCTGACAGACAAAGAGCTGAAGAAGCTGCGCAACAAGCAGCGACGAGCCCAGAAGAAGGCGCAGCTGGAGGAGGAGAAGAAGAACGCAGAGAAGGAGAAACAGCTGAAGAACCAGAAGAAGAAGAAGGAGGATGATGACGAGGAGATCGGCGGGCCGAAGGAGGAGCTGATACCAGACAAACTGGCCAAGGTGAACTCATGCTGACATGACCTATGACCTCTCTCTGCTCACTTTGACCTGGTGACCATCTTTAGTAACCCCCGCCTTTTCCCCCAGCCGGACAGTCCTCTGGAAGAAGCTGTCAAGTTCCTGATCCCGCTGAAGAACCTGGTGCGCAACAAGATCGAGACTCACCTCCTGGCCTTCGAGATCTACTTCAGGAAAGGTCAGACAATCCTCCAGTCTGCATGAAACCCTCCGACTTATTTTAGGAATAACCAGACGAACTCTGTTTCCCCTTCAGAGAAGTATCTGCTGATGCTGCAGTCGATAAAACGGGCCGTCTCCATCGAGCCCTCGCACCCGTGGCTGCATCAGTGCCTGGTCCGCTTCTTCAGAGGAGGTGGGTGCACACGGTCAGGGGTGTAGACCAGGTCTGAAATGATGCTGCCCAGCCAAAGATGTAAACTCGTCTCCTTACTGTGACAAAAGCCACAAACTGGGAGCCAGCTACACCATGGCCCCTTTTATCTCCTCCTGAGTTAAAGGGATAGTTCAGGATTTTTGAAGTATTGAAGGAGGTACATGGCATTAGCTTGAATGTTAGCTTGAGCTTCCATGCCGACTCTTTGTGTACAGATGCAGAGCTGATCTGTCACCGTGGCTAATGTTCAGGTCATAATCCTAATCCTGAACTATTCCTTTAAGAGGTACTGTGGAAGTGTATACTGTGATGGAAACGAAGTAGATGGTGCAACATCCTTAACTAGGGATGCACGATATTATTGGTTTGCTATCAGCCTAAAAAGTTAAGTATCGGTATTGGTCGATGTTGTAATTTTGGCAGATATGTACAGCTGACATATCGGCCATATATCAGCTGGTATATCGGCAAATTACACAAATGTACAATACTGATGCACCTCCTCATCACTGCATAGGTACATTTAAAAATCAAGGGTTTCATTTTATCAAGAGTTAAATGCTGTTTTTCTTGTTTTACATCTGTTCCTCACAAAAATCTATTGTAACACTGAAGAAACAAGTTTATTTTTGTTAACCCTTGTACTCCGAAGCTGTCGCCGAAGACAGAATAAGACATGCATGATTCAAACTTACTGTAACTCCTCGAGTTTCCACGCTATCCAGATAACCCTAACAGATTCTGAAGCTGAGAAGCGGAGCTTTCCATTTCATTATAGTTAAGGCTGGGTTGCCTGGGGGGTTAGGGTTAGAAGTGAGCTTAACTGGAGAGCAGAGGGAGGTTTCTGAGACAAACTTGAAAATAAAAAATATTAAAATATGAAGTGATAGCATTAGAATGATTCTGGAGTGTGATATTGTAGTTCTTTTGCCGTATTGCTGCCAAGTTTAGCTGTATTTTATTTTTCTGTTGTAATTACACACTGTGTATTATTATTATTTGTAACATAATAATGACAAATACTTGCCAGAATTGTTTACTGTAATTTGTCACAGAAAAAGAGGTGAAAAATATACTCGAAGAACATTTCCTGACACATTTATTGACAAAAAAACCCACCAGGAAGCCTGTTATGATTATGGTAGTGCAAGGGCTAAGTACAGAGCTTGTGCTCTTGACCAGAAATATCAGCAGCAGTATCTGGGATAATAAATTAAAAATTATCTGCATATCGATTATCAGCAAAAATCCAGTATTGGCATCCATATCCCAAACACATTCACGAGACTCCACGTGACTCTGAAACCAACAGGCCGTCATCACAGATGGAAAAATGTGTTTTAACGTGCACCATCAAACTGAATATTTGTGCAGCTCTACCTGCTGTTTGGAGACTGATGCTCCTCTATGTGTGGTTTGTGTGATTGGCGGACAGTGAGCGAGGGCGCAGACCTGGCCGAGGCGGTGAGGACGGTTTTAAAGCAGGAGATCTCCAGACTGTTCGGGGAGAGCAACCCAGAGAGCTTCAACAAGAACTACCTGAGCCAACACTCCACCTCCATCCCACACCGCCTGGCTGGTGAGTCACGCAGCCGTTTGTCAAATGTCTAAGCTTGCAGAGCAGCTGGATCCACCTGATCCGTCCGTCTGGGCAAGCGAGACGGGAAAGAGCCCAAAGAAAGTGTTTGGAGAGGGCAGAACCTCACAGAAGCATATCCAGCAGGTGATTGGACCGTCACCATCAATCACATTCATTACCAGCCAATCAGGGAATGTAGCAGGCGGGCGCTCCTGCACCACAGAGCGAGAGCCACTTCGTCAACGTCGCGTCAGAGAGGGAACAAAAGTATCCTCTCTGTGGAGAAGCTCGCAGTGCTGGTTTTTGGTCCAAATCTGGTGAAGCTGTTAGCATCTATGCTAAGTGTGTAAGTAGCCACTTCCTGCCCTAACGGACTCTGATTGGTCCGAGTACAGTCGTAGACTGGAGCTCAGCAAGATGGATCTGTCTGATGACAGATGTCGGATCAGGAGGATCCAGCTGCTGCGCAAGGTTAAGATTTGATAGGACGAGTGCGTTTTGGTAAAAATCTTCTGGGTGATTAAACCAAAAACAAGATGGCAGCCTCTGAAATGCTGCATCGATGCTGTAACACAGATGTTGAGTCTGAGCTTCTGTCCCTGCAGCTGCTAAGATGATGGTCTACCTGCAGCCCTCCTCCGATAAGATGGCCTCCGAGATCGCCACGGCGCTGGACGAGTCCCTGACCGGGCGGAGCATCCAGGTGGGTCAGCTTCACCGAAGCTTCGGTCCACTCCAGGGGACAAATGAGCGTGAGATGACGTATTAAACATATATGAACATGCACAAATGGACTATTAATCTCATACAGTTATTATGTTACTATTGGACTCATGTAAGATAAAAATACATAAAAACAAAAGTAAATACATGAAACAAAATCATGACTAATAATAAACAAATAAAAAAATATGCAAATGAATGCAATAAAAGAGAAATCTAAAAATAGAATAAAAGTGGTACTGAAATGTAAAATAATAAATACATAAATAACAGAAAATACAGAATAAAAGAATGTAAAAACTCCATTAAGAGGTGAAATAGTAAATAAAGATAATTTTTTTTAAAAAAGAACTCATTATAATAGACAATTGTTAAAAAAAAATCAAATGTAGACTAAAAAATCAAATTAAACTTCAATAAATAAACAAGTACATGAAAGAAATAGATTAAAATTAATGGATAAAAATTAAGAATAATTAAAATAAAATTATGATTTCAAATGGCAATGGGTGAATAAAAAAATGTGTAGTTTATTATATTTATACATTAGACATAAATAAATAATACAAACAAGAATTAAACTAAGCAAAATTTACTTAAATAAAATTAAATTAAAACAAAAGTTTCAAACATAAATTAATAAGTTAATTACAAAAAGAAATAAATCATTATGACATTAGAATAAAAATTCATATAAGATAAAATAAAAACAGAATTGATCATTATAGACAAATAAATGGGTAGGTTTCAAAAAATAAGAAGTTAAATAAAAACCAAACAGGAATGATAATATAAAAATTAACAAAATGAAAAAATAAAGAGATGAGTGAAATATATCAAATAAAATGATAACAGATGAATAGAAAATCATATAATAAAATAAATATATTATTTAAAACAATAAATGTAAGAATTAGAATACTGATGAAAGATAAATGAGTAGATTGAGAAAATATATAGATAAATGATTTGTACAGAAGAATAAAATTATTCTTAAAAAAAAGTCAGAATTCTGACTTAAATCTCAGAATTAATAAAAAAACTGAACTTAATGAGTTAAAAATTATAAATATTTATTTTAATCAAGGCAAGGCTGAGTTTCTGGTTCCTGGAGTTTATCGAAGTCTCCAGCAGATCTTTATTTTATTTCTGTTCCTGTTGAGGTAACTTTTCTCGATGAAAGTGTTTATTTTGTGGTTGTGGTGTGTTTGCTGTGCAGAGCTGCATCGAGGTCCTGGAGGCGCTGCGCGGCGGGCAGCTTGGCGAGGACCAGCAGAAGGGCGCCGATGCCTACAGGGCCGCCTGCCACAAGCTCTTCCCCTACTGCCTGGCCTTCATGCCCCCCGGTTACCACGACAACAGCGCCACCATCAGCGCCAACGGAGACCTGTCGGCGGGTGAGCACGACGACATGGGGAACGAGATGTGAGCCGCGAACGTGCCGCGGACGCCCTCCTCCCACGATCCTCCCCGGGCCGTGGCCGCTCGCCCCCCCCCCCCCCCATCCCCGCCCCCTCCACATTGCACTGATCAGGACGGACCGAGCGCCACGGGACGGACAGGAGAGAGGGAGCCGCACACCAGGAAGAAACTTTTTTTAACAACGACGAGGGCCGTGTCCACAGGTGTTCGGAGGAGGCAGAGAGGATTCTGGGTAATGCGGACACTGGCTGGCCAAGATGGCCTCCGTAAACACGGTCCAGGTTTTGTAAGACTGTGTGTTTCCTGGAGGTCCATCTGCTTCTCACCTTTTTAAAAAGTAATTTATATCTTACAAACTGACAGATGGATTAATAAAAACAGTGTTTGATAAACGAAGCCGTCACTGTGCTGCTGGTGTGTGTGGGGGGGGCAGTTAACCAACCCGTGGAGCAGGTGAGTGTGTGGGCCTCACGCCAGAAAGGCTGCTGGTTCAACTCCCGTCTGATCACAGGGTCTGCGTTTGGGTTCTGGTTTCCTCCTGGACCCAACGCCGCTCGTTAGGATAATCTAAGAACACTCCAGAGACTGAAGAAGAGCGAACTCTTGTTCCTCTCAATGAAAAAAAGTATGAAAAAAACTCAAAAATAAATTAACATTAAGAAATAACAGAGATAGAAAAATAGATAATTCTAATTTAATATATAACAAAAAAAATTGCATAATAAAAAGGAAAAAAGGACAATAGACAAATAACTAAAAAATAAGCAGTTAAAACTTTTAAATGAAAAACAGCTAAAATTGATGAAAAAATATTACAATTATAATTAATAAATACAAATTGTAGAAATAAAATAAATATATTTATCAAAACTAAACAAATACCCAGCTATGTTATAGTTATGGACAAATACTGTCATTTGAGCTGTATTTAAGTGAAATTCCTCCTTAATACTGGAACTGTTCAGCTAGATCTCCAACACTCAAAATGTGCCAAAAAAAAAAAAACAGATGTTTGACTACCTCAAAAAAAACTTTATTTATACATTTTTTTTAACCAGTTACAAAGTGCTTCACAGCAAGGAGAGACAGAATGAAATCACAGAAAAGGCCATAAATACATGCAAACATTAAATAATCCAACAGTCTCAGACTTCAGTACATTTTCCTACCAGAGGTGCAGCTGCTTCACATTAACATCCTTAGTGGTTAAACTACAGTGTTCAGGTAATCTTTAGATAATGCTCAACAATGACATTTGCAGACTCGACTAACGACTGATGCTTTTCTCTGGAGTGAGCGAGCTCTCGTCCTCGTCCTCGCCGTCTTCACTGCAGCAGCGAGTCGATCACGGCGTCGGGCTTCGCAGACCGCTTCCTGTGTGGAGAGGAAACAGGACTATCAACAACACTTCAACCATACAGCACGTTCCAACAGACCAGGAAGGCTGACACCTGAACGCTCCACAGGTGAACGGGTTAACTGGAAACAGGTGAGGGTCATGATGTGGTAAAAAGAGCATACCTGAAAAGCTTAAGAGGGGGCAAAGGTCACCGCTTTGTCAAGAACAATGAGAGCAACTGAAATGTTTTTTAGGGATTTTCATCATATACAGTCATATCAAAATGTGCAGAGAAGAAGAGGAATCTCTGCATGTAAGCATCAAGACTGAAAATTAACATTGAATGACCGTGACCTTCAATCCCTCAGGCAGCACTGCATCATAAAGCAGCATCGTTCTGTAAAGGATATCAGCACGTGGGCTCAGGAACACTTCAGAAAACCATTGTCAGTTAACACAGTTCATCTCTACATCTACAAGGTCAAGGTCAAACTCTGCCATGCAAAGACAAAGCCAAATGTCAACAACACCCAGAAACACCGCCGGCTTCTCTGGGCCGAGCTCATCTGAGATGGACTGAGGCAAAGTGGAAAAGTCTGCTGTGGTCTGAGTCCACATTTCAGACTGTTTTTGGACATCATGGACGTGGTGTCCTCCGGGCTAAAGAGGAAAAGGACCATCCAGACTGTTATCAGAGCAAAGGTCAAAAGACAGCATCTGTGATGGTATGGGGGGGTGTTAGTGCCCATGGCATGGGTAACCTGCACATCTGTGAAGGCTCCATTAATGCTGAAAGGTACACACAGGTTTAGGAGCAACAAAGGACGTCCCTGCTTATTTCAGAGACAATGAAGACACATTCTGCTCGAGTTACAACAGCAGGGACTAGACTGACCTGCTGCAGTCCACACCTGTCTCCACTGAACAGGTGTGAAGCATTATGAAGAACAAAATATGACAATGAAGACTCCAAACTGAAGTCGAACATCAGGAAGAATGAGACAGAATTCACCTACAAAGCTTCAACAGTTGGTGTCCTCAGCTCTTACTGAGTGTTGATGGTAAAGGTGATGCCTGTCCCAGCTGTTCTGGAACGTGTTGCAGGTGTTAAAACCAAAATGAGTGAATATTTGCAAAAAAAACAAAGTTTATCAGTTTGAACATTTAGTATCTTGTCTTTGTGATGTGTTTACTTGAATAAAGGTTAAAGGTTTAAAATCTGTGTTCTGTTCTTAGTTACACAGTATCACAACTTTCTCGTTCACCACGTCCCAAAGGTGCTCTACTGGCCTGAGGTCTGGTGGCTGTGGAGGTCGCTGGAGTACAGTTCAAGGCAACAGTTTATTTGTAAAGCACCCTGAAGCAAGCTTTGAGAGAGCTGCTCACCTGCGGCCGGTCTTGGGTCTCCCGCTCTTTCCACTCTTAGAAGTTCTGGGTCGTTCTAGTTTCATCAGAGACTGGCGCATGCTCTCCTCCGTGTAGGCCAGGTACACGTGGGACAGGTCCACCTCAAACGGCTGAGGGAGGGACGAGAGGAGAGGGGGGTCAAAAACACACGAGGCGGGATTGTACAAAACTACTGGACAACAAAACTTACATCTTTTTCTTTCTTATCAGGAGCTGGAGTCTGTTTCCTCATGTTGTTGCCAGTGTAGGCCACACATTTCTGGAAAAACAGATTGAAAAAGCAGAATCAGAAATACTTTATGAATCCCCAAGGGCAAATTGGGTTGTTTCAGTTGCTCTTACACACAGTATAGCAGCAGGAATATCAAACAAAGACATTAAAATAGATAAGAGCATAAAAAATAAGTAAGTAGGCTGCAACATGCAGAATCTTTGAGGTATATCAACTTTCTTATGAAGGAAAAAATAAGTAAAGTGAGACTATGAGCAAGGCCAAGAAATTTACATCATTAACATGAACAATATTTACTGTATGAACATGACAGCACTGTGACAGTGGACCACATTTGACTGGCACTGGATATTATGTGTGCTTATCAACAAAAATGAACAAACATCAGAAAGAGAGAGGAAGTCATCCAGATAGTTTTCTGTTCTGTTAAAAAAAGCAAAGCAGAGAAAAGAAAGTGAGCTCACCAGCTGCCACTCTCCAATGTCCTCGTTCCAGTGCACGTGGTTCTCGATCATCTCCTGTGCATGAAACAGGCACAGATCAGCATTAAAACCGGGACGCTGGTGGAGCCCTGGAGCTGTCGCCCTCACAAGGCTAAGCCAGGTTTGGTTATTTGATAAGCCGAAGCTCTGCTGATGCTTTGTGTTGATTTTTTTTAAGAAAAGTAGAACCAGTACAACCAGAAGCGTTAAGCTCGCCTGACAGAGGTGGTCTCCCTGGAGCGGTTCATTCACTCTTCTGGAGCAGAATAAAAAACCAGCAGGCTGATAAACTAAATAAAACTGTTCTGATCCCACAGGTGAGCATCAGTGTTGCCAGGTTTGTTTATAATAAGCATCTTTCTTCCCATAATGCACAGTGGGACTCGTAGTCATAGTAACTCTGGCTGTGACGGGATGACGGAGGGCTAGCACTGTGTTAACTGACACAAATACTGCCAGGGGAATATGGCGCTGGACTGAGGAGTATTTTAAGCTTCATAGCAGCTGGATTTAGTTAAAAACAAAATGATTACCTTCTTAAAATATTACTAGTTACAACAAAAAACAATAACCAGGAAGTGGCTTGTCAAGGAAAAACTCAAACTACATTAACTGACATTTTCATCAACAAATAAAAACTAGACTAAAATGTTTGACAGAGACTTAATCCAATCAGACCTAATTTGGTCATGTAGAAGGTAGGGACAAGTTAGGAATATATCCAATCACAGCTACTGTGGTTGTGTGGAAAGGTTGGATGAGTTAAGAGGGACATCCAATCACAGCTGCCTTAGCTTGGTGGTGGTGGGATAAGTTGTGGAGCGATCCAATCAGAGCTACTCTCTTTATGAATTGATATATTCATGTAGAGCAGGTTCACTGTTTGTTGTCAGTTCTGGTATTGTAACTGAGATGCTCTGCCAGGTAGCCTAAATAAAGGTGACTGCATTTCACACAAAAGTTCAATTTGTTTCTGTTCATTTATACATTCAGACTTTACTAGCATTCAATAAAGGGTTATTAGATGTTTGATTTTATCCAAGTGTAAAACATGACTTCAGAAATTCAAGGAAACATAAAAAATGCCTTACCCTTTACACTTCATATTTTAGTCGACTAAACTTACAGCAGATTTCATCGACTAAAATGTTGTGAAATTTCATCGACTAAAACTAGACTGAAATTAAAACAATTTAGATGACTAGATTATGACTAAAACTAAAGGATATTTTAGGCAAAAGAGTATAACTAAAACTAAATTAAAAAGGGCTGTCAACACTAACACTGGATGGCAGGTGGTTGGTACATATTTTCATTTGTATAACTACATGTGTGATTTGGTTTGTGCCTCTTGGCCTCTTGGTTCAGCGTCGGGCCGTCCCGGTCTCACCTGGTACTCCTGGGGGATGAAGCTGTCTATGATCAGCATCTGGAGCCGCAGCTCTCGGCTCAGCTGGCGGACGTTCTCCAGGAGGCCCTCGATCTCTCGGTGGTTCTCTTGCTGAAGATCTGCCAGCTGACACACAGAGCACAGAGATCTGAGGAGGACTTCACCTCAGTTTCATCTCCCTGTGAAGAGCAGTATCCGGCCTAACTTTCACTGCCCCTGTACTTCACTCACCTCTGATTTGGCGGCCATCAGCATGGTCCACACTTTCTTCAGCTTCTTGGTCTTCCCTTGAGCCTCCTCCTGCAGGCTGGTGTACTTCTCCTCGATGTCCAGACGTTCTTGCTGTTTGAGAGAGAGAGTGAGGGATCAGTGAGAACGCTCAGGAAACTCCTCCTGAAAACTCAAACAGTGGACTGTGGTGCAGGCTGCAGAGACAAATGAATCTGAACTGAATTCTGAATTTATTTCTAACATGTATACAAACAAATAAAAATAGAGAAATACCATTCACATACAAAGAAAAAAGAAATGAAGAAGCAGGAGGAAGTAAATACTTTCTGAATTCCTACCCCTATTACTTATTTACAGTATATACTGTAAATATATACTGCTTTAACATCTATGCAAATATATTATACATATGTAAACTACAAAACATGTAATCCATATAAATATATTTATACACATATACACTACTAAATATATAATATGATGTATATATAAAAAGTATCAATATAGACATTATACATACTCAACAAAAATAAAAATGCACAAACTCAAAAGGTTAAGTTAAAATGACCTTTCCTTTAATATGCCCAAAAATATGACTCATCTGTGTACAGATTGCTTTGCTTTGCTCAAAACAAGTTCCCCAGTTTCAGTTGATCGATCCCAGTGAGTTCAATCCATCCATGAGCCTCATGCCATGTGACAGTGTGGTGGTCAGTCAGCGCGACCAGGTCATTCATTCACACTGTTTCATGCATTTATATTTTTGTTGAGTGTACATACACTACCTAAACAACTATATAAATATAGTTCATACCTATGCACACATACATACTTAGATGTATACACATATCACATAAATATCCATATAAATATGATATCTATATCTAATATCTATATACTATATAGCAAATACTAATCAATTTCAACATAGTAATTTTATGATTTTATTTCTTTATTTCCCCATCACTCTCACAGATAACACACTTCCTCCTCCATATATTTCTTTACAAACAGTTTTTGTACCTCTTTTTTAATAAAGAATAAGAGGTGCTTGGATACTTCCTTGAGGACTGCCTCACCTCTTTCTCCTCCAGCTCTTTCCTCAGCTGCTCTGCCCTCCTGCGGCGCTCCTCCAGCTCGTTATTAGACTCCTGCAGAAGCTTCTCCTGCTCCTCCGCCTTGGCTAGGAGGTCCACCCCACCAACGATCACCTTCTTCTCCAACGCTGACAGTTTGTCCAGCAGGAGGTGATGCTCCTGCCTGAAACGTGACAGAAAGATCACGAGAAGGGTCGACATCAGATCGCTGCCTGCTTCAGTTTGTGAGTGAACACCTTTGAGCACCAACTCTATTCTTACCAACTGCTCTTTACTTCTTCAGACTCTTTCCCTTTTTCCTTTACAGTCGTCCAGTAGGAGCCCAAATGCAGAACTAACACCTTTTACCGAGCTGAGATGTGACCCCAAAAGTTATAAAAGCTGGAATTCCCATCACCACGAGGAGAAAACAGCAGAGATATATCGACCAGCAGGACTGTTTTAAATCAAGTTATTTCATCTCATTTCTCACATGAACACAGTTTGACTCCAGCCTAGCCCGTGGTAGCATTAATGTTTGCCTCTGGGATATATTTTCAAACAGGATAAAAGTTTAGACACTGTATTATTTATATAAATATAGTCGTTGATGAGCCACCATTACGCCAAACAAGTGGTTAATCCCTCTGAAAACTGCAAGTTCATACATTTGTATTTTTGTTTATTGTGATGTTATTTTTTGGAGTATCTTTAAATGCTTCATATCCCTGGAGTCTATACAACCTAAATTAAAAGTGGATAGAAGTCAATAAACTCGAATTACTGATAAAAGTATTGAAAATGCCTCATGAATAAAAAGAGCCACAAAAATCTTGCTAAATAAATACAACAAACACATCGATCCAAAAGATTTCTGATCATAGGAACTTAGACAAACTTCTTGAGAACCCCTCAGAGGTTATTTGAGCTAATTACCTCTTTCAGACCGTTTTCAAAGGATTAAAAAAAAACTTGAGCGGCAGTCCCAAACCTCAAGCTTCTGACGCCCTCTGCATCAAGACAATCCTACTTTAAGCTGTGTTAACCTGTGATTTTAAACATTATTCATATGGAATATCACCATCCAGCTCATTCATCCATTTTGCTCCATATCGCCCAGCCCTAATCGAATTATCATGACCTGACGGATATCAGTGTCTTATCTTTGTCTTCTTCAAGGCCAAGACTCAGATCACGGTCAGGCTTTACCTGCTTTCGTGGAATGGTGAGGATAGTTTCTTGGATTTAAATGTACTAAAAACCAAGGAGCTAACCATTGACTTTAGGCAGAACAATGATATGCCAGTAGAAAGCATCACCCATAATCAAATTGTTGAAATTGTTGACCCTTACAAATATCTTGGCACTGCTTTTGACTCACAACTTTAATTCAACATAAACACTGAGCTGATTGCCAAACAGGGTCAACAAAGAATTCATTTAATGCGAAAACTACATTCTTTTAATGCCTGTGACACAATTTTACAAAATTTTTACCACTCTTTTATTGAAATATTTTAATTTTTAATATTTTCCTTTACCTGCTGGTATAACGGGCTGTCTGTGAAAGACAAGAGCAGCGTGAACAGCATCATCAAAGTGAGCTCCAGAACTATTGGAGTTAACCAGAGGGACTTGGGCACAAAATGGGAGGAACAAGTAGCTGAAAATGTAAAGAGAATTATCGGCCAACCAGATCATGTTCTGTCAAATGAATTTTCTCTTATGCCTTCAGGCAGACGTTATGATGTGCCCCAAAGGAAAACTAATCGCTACTCTAAGTCCTTCATTCCCTCTGCTATTAAGCTGCTAAACAAGGACCACACTCATTTTAGATGACTCTTATTTAGAGGACATCATTTATTTCTTGTCTTATCCATTTTTTTTACAACTGTTTCTACAGTTTTTTCATTGTCTTTGTTTTTTACCCCAGTTGCTTTTATCTTTATCTTGTTTTTATCTTGCTCTTTTGTATATGTAGGTTACTTATAATGTCCAGACATCTCTATCTGTCCCATGCTTAAATATGTTTCCTTGACAGATTGATTGATTATTTATTTATGTTGTTGACTGACTTTATGCATGAATGTATACAGAAAAGCTACAAATAAATTTCCCCTTGTGGGATTAATAAAGTTGTCTGAACTGAACTAAGCTGAGACAGTATGAATCTCTCTTTTCAGAGCACTCACTGTGCCTTCAGGAGGTCCTTCTCCCTCTTCTCCAGCTCCGCTCTGGCCTTGTTCCTCTCTTCCTCCTCCATGTCCAGCTTGGCCTCCAGAGCCTTCCTCTCCTCTTCAATCTTGGCCTGCATCTCCACCATCTTGTCTGGGGAAACCTTCTTCCTCCCTTTACGGAGAAACAGAGAAACCGCACACTTAGGGACAGGTTAGTCAAGACAAGGTAGATATTTATTTTATACCAAATAAGCATTAATTTAAAGATTAGAAGCACAAAATAAAAGGTTAGTGCATTTATGCTGTGAGCAGATAAGGGCTATTTAATATGTGCAGTTTTGGGTTGAATCTTTGGTTCAAAAATCAGATTTAATCCCCAGAAAACTTCAATCTGACGCCAGCGGAGCTCCGTGGTCTGGGTCTTTCCCAGCCTTCAGTGCCATTTCAGTCCTCAGAACATCATACGGTGAAACGTGTAAAAAATGAAAAAGGATTTATGTGTAAAAGCTTTTCTCAGGTTTTTTACCTCCACAGAACATAATAATCTACGACCTGTTTTTTTGTATTTATTTTTTAATAGTATCATTAATAATGGGGCTAGTAGGCTAAACTGCTATGTCAGTTTCAGAAATGTCTAGTCAGAGATCACAAAACTTATTACACATGGCATGAAAGGGATAGTTCGGCTTTTTTGAAGTGGGGTTGTGTGATTAGGCACGCTGTTTTTGTTGCTTGTGTTCTACCACAATTCTTTCAATTAGGTGAAGAGTTTGGCCCCATCTACAGCATGATTTTCTGAACTGAGAGAAAACTGAGCTGTGACGCTGTGGCACACGTTCAGGCTCAAGTACCGCACACACCCCCACTTTAAAAAACCTGAACTATCCCTTTAACTAGAAATCAAGATTTTCTGTCCACTTTGTTACCGCCTCATTTTTTTAAACATTTAATGAATAAAAAAAAAAATTTGTATCTATTATCTATAAGCAAGTAAAAACATTTCCATGAAAATGTCCTTTTATTCTAAAGTGTTTGATAAAACAGCATTTTTAATGCTTTATGAGGGTAAAGAAGGGGACAAAGTAAAGATACCTGTGTGAATGTTTGGTAACAGGGTGGACATCGAGCCTCTGTCCCAAGGGAAGAATTAAAGATTAAATATGTCAACATGCCTGGAGCTTGACCAATATATTTATCTTACAGGTAAACAAATCGTCCTGAAATGGCACCGAAAAGCAGGGATGACATAAAGGTACGAGTTACCAAATTAAAGAATATAATGATTAGTCAGTGCAAGCAGAATTATAAACTAAAGTGTGTAAAATCAAAGATTTCTTCAATAACATGGTGGATATAAGAATGAACACGAGGCCAGTGAGTGACAGACACATGGGTTAAGGTGATTAATGAATGATCTGATTGGCGTGAAACAGCAACAAAAAGCACCATCACCGTCTAAATTATTCAAGAAGACACACTATAGCTACAGAGCAGCAGGGCTTTATATATATATTATATCTATATTCTCACACCAACCTCTTTCTTCTTGATTTAAAAGGTGTTTTGAGTCAGACAGGCAGTATTTGCACCAGGAGGAGGAGAGAGAGACACAGAGCAACACGTTACAGAATGATCCGGAAAGTCTAAGGACTCTACAGAGTGGAACAACACATTTGGGAGAGAGGGAGAAGATTCAGGGATGAGAACAAAATGCCATGAAGGTGGAGTGAAAGTGACCGGACAAGAGGCAAACGTAAGAGGAATGAAGTCGACTCAAAATAAAACTTAAGGTTTAGAGTGATGCAGGTGATCTGCACCTTCTGAGGAACAGAAAGGAGTTAAAGGTTATAAACAAAGTCTGGCCAAAGTGTAATCTGAAACCAAGGGTATGAAATCAATCATGCAGGAACAACCTCTTATGTCAAGACTTCAGTAATTTAGGCCGTGCACAGAGAGACAACAAACAGATAATGCAGAGAGTGTCAGATAGGGATGCAACAACGCACTAAGTCCCTACATCGGATTTTTGCTCACAGTTTTCAGTTCAGTTTGGCCGATAAAGTCCTTTTTTTATTTCCATTCTTTGTTGATTTGGCCATTTTTTCCAGAACAGCGAGGGGTTACTGGGGCTTTTTTTTTAACTCCTTATGCTGCATTTACACACCGACCTTTTGGTAAACAAGTCAGGCAACGCACCTCAAGGTCTGACAACTTCACACATCGTACCCCCAACTGAGATGATTCAATCAACATGGCTCACGTTTGCAGCTATGGAAAGCTGTTTGGGCATAAAATTGATATCAGTGATGTCAACCGTAGTTCAGCTCTACTCGTACTCAAATCTGGAGTACATGTACTCAATTTTGGTCAACTAGTGCACGAGTAGACTTTACTAGTGGAGAAAAAAAAGTGTCACGAATACTACTAGTACATTGGAAAACTGTTACTAGTACTACTAGTAAGGCTTATATGCTAATAAGGGGGCGGAATAAAGCAATTCAGGCTTCCCATTGGCTTTCAAAAATATTACAACCAATCAGGGTGCTGGTTTTGGTTATAATCCCTCCTACTTCGATTGCATTAGGTCTACTAATACTACAAGTGAATCTTTTGGCTTTACTAGTACTATTAATAGACTAAAAACAGTCTACTAGTACTACTAGTGAGATATTTTGAGGTTACATGTAGAACTAGTAAAGACAATTTTGTTTCACTGGTAGAGGTTTTTGGTGCACAACTGCACAGGTAGACATTACTAGTAAAGTTAAATAGTCTACTAGTAGATAATTTTGTGGTACTAGTAGTACTAGTAAGGCTTTTAGTTTTTACTAGTAATTTTGTTAAGTCTACTAGTAGACTTACTAGATTCACTAGTAATACTAGTAGACCTAAAACAAATGAAGTAGGAGGGATTATAGCCAAATCCAGCACTCTGATTGGTTGTAATATTTACCAAATGCCAATGAGAAGCCTGAATTTGCTTTTCCCCGCCCCCTTATTAGTATATAAGGCTTACTAGTAGTACTAGTGAAAATTAATTCATTTAAAATTTTGATCTAGTAGTAGTACTAGTGACAGCTTTTGCTTCACTAGTAAAGTCTACTCGCTCACTAGTTGACCAAAATCAAGATGGAGGACCTCGAGAGGATCCGAGTGGAGTACATGGTGGCAGGCCTGCAGTAATTTAAAATCCGTCTGTAATACTGAAGCGGGGCGTTTGGATACCAGTGTTAAACACAGCAAAATCGACCTTGGGAATAAACTTTCACTGAAATATTGATTTCTCAATGTTGGTCAATGTCAGCCACAACATGTTGATGTGTGAATGCAGCATGATAACTTCAATAATCTCCTCCTGACTGACGATGGTTCAGAAGAACGAGGGTTCAAATGCTGCAGCGCAAATACGGAGAAAAGTGCACAAATGAATAAAATCTGTTTGACAATACCGCAGTTCACTTGTGCATATAATACCATGAGGGTCATGCCAAATGGATTAATATTTAATTAAGAATTGTTGCATCCCTGGTTTCAGTCCCAGGAGGATCACTTCATGGTGCAGCAGTCCGTTTGGATTCAGGGATGTGCTCAGAGACATCCATGTCAGTAATCACACATAAGAGGTCCCTGCAGGCAGCTTGATTTACATTTTTAAATCCTCAGGGCATGTGTGAAAACATACAAACTAGCGGTCAGTGGCTGTGGTTATGTTTAATGCTACAGGCCTACAGGAGTGCAGAGACCAGGAAACATCAGAGGCCCCTTTCACACACACTTAATAATGAAGAGATGTGGAAGCATTCCCCAAACAGCGGTAACATACACTTCACATACTTTTTCAATCCATAGATTAAAAGTTAAGGCAGAGGAAAGCACCCATTAGCACCTGACAGGGGTGGTGTTTCTCATGAAGGTTTAATTGTTTTGTTTTTGGTGTTTCTATAACTCCACAGGGTGACAAATGTAAACCAAACACATCAGTTTGGTGGGACTGTATACCTAAGTCTTAAAGTGGTTGGCTGGTGTGTGAAAAGGGCTTCAGTTTGCGAGCAGGCTGGGTTTGTGGAGCAGAGTGCTACTCCGACTCACTATTCTGAGGTTTGTCCTCAGCTAAGGACGACACTGAGGTGATGCAGGAAAACTCTGAGTTAGTGCTGCTGCTACTGTCTGGAAAAGAAGAAGAGGAAGCATCACTCCAGCTGAAGCCCGCGGGTCAGACAGGCTTTTTTTTGTGGTGTTTTTTATCCATTGGTCGGAGAAATTAAAGAAAAAAAAATCAAAAATCAAAAATCTTACACGAAAAGGATCAGGAAGGAGAATAATCTTATATGATCGGCCCCTCGTTATCAGACACTGACTAACAAAGAATAAAATAAAACAAACTTTAAATAAAATAGCTATCAGATACTGGGATTCAAAAAAGATCACAAAATAAAAACCTGATCCACAACAAAAACCTTATTTTCACGTTTCCACAGACTCTTGTCTTGTCAAAATAAAGTTTGACTTAGATTATGTGGTTTATCATATAATCCACAATCTGCGGAAAGTCATCAGTCAACACAGCTTCTCATTTATTTTCATTATTATGGCCCTTGTCTGTGGAGCAGTCTACCTGAGGGCGCCACCTACTGTTCATATTATTAAAAGCAAACTCAAGACTTACCTTTTTAATCTGGCTTTAAGATGATTATATTTATTTTTTAATCTTGTTTAGTTATTCATTTATTTTAATCCTCTAAATTTGTTTTTATTTCTCCATTTCATTGTCATTTTAGTCTTAGCTCCTGCGTTTCCTCATTTCTAATTCCAGACAGTGTTTCCTCAGTCCTCAGTTCTGTTTTCTGTTAGAATCTCCTCTTCATGTCTCTGAGTGTGTGCTTTAAGTGGATAGTGAGACTGGGTAGGGCCTTGTATTTTCATTGTATTCAATCTTCTATTTTTTATTTTAATTAATCAATTATTTGTTTTTATGTATAGAACTTTGTGCTGCAATATTTTGTATGAAAAGTACAATACAAATAAAGTTTGACTGATTGACTGATTAGACCATAACATCAAAATGGAAAATATTCAGAAATGGAGGGTGGACGATGTTGATGGTGAGGTCTTTCCGCTTATTGGTGTTTAGATTTTCAATTTTACTCCTAAAATTACCACCATGATTATAGTTTACTTCTGACACAACAGGTAGTTTCAGACAGCCTGAGGTTTTTTGTGCCCTCTAGTGGTGTCCTGTGACAAACTATAGGATTAAAAGCTTAAGAAAGGATAGCTGCAATAAAACAGTGTTTTTAATGTGCCGTTTACGTGTTTAAACGGTCCATGTGCTCTGAAACATGGGATCCTTACCTCGTCTCCTCCTTCGACCATACCCTGCCTCCCCTCCTTCGTCTTCACCTTCCTCCATCTCATCCGACCCACTGCCCTCCGACCCAGAGATCTCCTCACCTACATAAGAGCCGGACTTTAGACAACGCACCATGTGATCTTTTCTGTTCTTCACCGTCTGGCTCCTTACCCTCCACCAGTTTCTTCTTGAGCTCCTCGATCTCTTTCTGAAACTGACGCAGCAGAGCATCCTTGGGGTCCTCGTTGATCCTGGCTTTGTTCTTGATGTTTTTGGCCCTGTTGGCGTAGCGTAGCGTGCTGATGGTCTCGTCATAGTTGTAGTCTGCAGGGCCGATATTTGCGCACTGTTGGGGACATGTCAATCAGTCAATCAATCAATCGGTCAATCAATCAATCTTTATCTGTATAGCTCCAGTTCATAACAAGTTCCAATTGCACTACAATGTGTACTCTGCACCAATTGTACATATATTTATTTCTCTGCACAAATGTACATACATATAGCATATACACATATTTTTCTCTTTTTTTACTGAGTGTACATATTCTTCTCTATTCAAATTAGGTGTGTATATATATCCATATATATACATATATTTTTCTAGTATGTTTATGTTTATTTTTGCTGCTGTTATTCCGTGAGCGATACCACCTGCTGAAGCCAAATTCCTTGTAGGTCACAAACATACTTGGCCAATAAAGATGATTCTGATTCTGATTCTGATTCTGAAGTGTTATCTCAAGACACTTTACAATAGAGCAAGATGAAGACAAACTTAATTTCTTAGATACACACAAATGCATAGATACAAATACATACACACTACAGGCCAACAGCTTGGAAACAAAATCAAATTGTACAAAAAAGATCAGAATTTCATTGATATGGTTCCAGTTTCTTCCTCAGTGTACAAATCTGTGCTCTTGTTTTTTTTACCAGGGTTCCCACTCTTTTCTAGAAACCATTTTCCAGGACTTTTGCAGGACGTTTTCAACACCCCCAATATTGGTGTGGGCAATTCACAGGTTAATCTAGCCTTCTAAAAACAAGATTAAAGGTTGATGACCAATATCTCTAGCTAGCCACCGTATCATGTTGAACTAGAAAATGTATGTATTTCTAACTCTCGGGCATGAGCATTGTCTGTTAGCTATCTTTTTAGTCTGGCTTTTATGTGGTGTCTAACTAATATAAATTAATGGTTTATACTTATTTTTGTATCTTTATTTACTCTGCTTTTTAATAAATATATTTTGTTGATTTACTGTTTAAGTAGCCTACATTTTATTTTGCCATTTTTTATTATTTCTTTTTGTCACCATTGTTTTGAGTTTTTATATTCTATTCCTTAACTTGCATTGATTTTTGTTCAGTAACAAGCTAGAAGGAAGATAAATAATTTTCAAGGACAATTCAAGCTTTTCCAGGACATTTTGCTTTTTCACTCATTTTCCATATGTTTTCCATGACTGGAAAATTAGTTAATCATTTTCCAGGTTTTCCAGGATGTGTGGGAACCCTGTTTACTCAGTTGCTTCTTTCTAATCATTTCTGCAGTAGCTTGACAGAGATCTGCGTGTGGTTGAGATTTATTGGGACTTTTGTGTGCAGACTCTGAAAAGCCAAAGAGTTAAAGTGAATAATGCAAACTGTGAGTTTTTTTTTTTACTTCTGGAAATCTTCTCAACCTTAAAGCTGAGCCCTTCTTGTCTTTTATTGACATTTTTTCAGCAGTGGTCTGTTAACATTAATGTACACCTAAAGGTAAACAGGAAAATGGTGCAAAGTCTGATCATGCAGTAATACATGTTTTCTGTTAGACTCTCTTCTTAACATCTTTGTGTGTGTGCTGTGTGTGGATAGCGAGAGTGGGTAGAGTCTTGTATTTTCATTGTACTCAATCCTTTACTTTTTTATTTTTATTTATTTATAAATAAGCTGCTTATAAGTAAAGCACATGGTGCTACACGCTTTTGTATGAAAAATACCAAATAATTCAAGTTTGACTGACTGATTGAACATGAACCTCATACAACCCCGATGTAAAGACCCTGAACTCTTTAAAAGAACTTTTGATAAGATGAAAAAGTTTTTACTCTACCATCATGGTTTTGGAGTTTCCCCCGAGTGAATCCTGAAGCAGGCGGGTCAGTTTGGAGTTCCTGTAGGGCACGTGGGTGCTCTTTCCGTCCACCAGCGCGGAGATGACGTTGCCCAGCGTGGACAGAGACAGATTGATCTTTGTTGCCTCCTTCAGACGTTGCCCTGTGGCTCCGGTCTTGCCTTGTCTCTCTGAGCCCTGTAGGTGTGGATCACAGGTGATGGTTAGACAGACTTTGGGCACATCCTAGACTTTCACTCGTACAGTATGATCCAACTTCGTATCCGGACACCGATGCTTACTGCGAGATCCACCAGGTGAAGTTTTCCCATTCGCACGTGCTGGTTTCCGTCCACGCCCTTTTCACTGCACTCGATCGTGATGGTGAAGATGGCGTGAGAGCGAGAGCTGTGCTCGTTCATGTTGGTGGCACCAACAGATCCTGTGGAGGAAGAAGAGCCACAGATGACTTCTGAAAACACTGCACAACTAAAACATTTATTTAGCAACATTCTTTAAGTCTGTAAATGTTGAATGAATGGATTTCGACTTGATCATTGTTTTACTTTTAATTACACCTTTAGCTCGATGCTTGCTGTAGCACAGCCATGTTGGAGAAAATGTGAGGCCATGAATGTTGATCATTCCCTTATATATAATGATCTACTGCAACGGCTATGATACCTCTGACATGTAAAGTGATGGACTTTGGTGTGATGACTGGATATACTGTTATAAGAGAGGACAGATACTTCATGAAAATCTTGTTAGTAGCTTGAAAAAAGGCCATCACAAGGAGACTGATCCACCAACAGGAGGAGTGGACAAAAATTGTAAAAGTAGTATATGCTACAGAAGATTTAACCTATCATGTAAGGATTCAGGAGGATTAATTTCAAGAGAAATGGAACAAAGGGATGATGCTTACATTGCAATAGGGCTGGATGATAAGGCCTAAAATTAAAATCCATGATCTTCTCCCACAACACTTGAGTTACGATTTTAATAATTTTTTAAGTAGTAACAGAAAAATTACACGAATCAAGTTTTGCCTTTATGTTGTCAAAATATATTCCCAAACCAATCAGAATTTCCCTCCTAAATTTAAATTGTGTCATGAAACCTTGATTATGTAGTTCAGACGTAGGCAGATTTGTCTACATAAACACCAAAGGCTGAGGTATTTTCACTGTATATCAACATGAAGCACTCTGATCAAGATTAATTCGAATTTAAAAAACAAATACAAGCTTAAACATGTGCTTGTGCAAAACCCAACAAGGCCTACCATCATGACAGCTGTACATTTTCAGAATTTATAATTTAAACATTGCAACAACTTACAATTGGAGTGAATCAAAAAAAATCTGATGTATAATTTTCAAATCTTCTGCAAGAAAATAATTTGAATTAATCAATACATTGCCCAGCCCTGCCAACAAGATAGAGACTGTATTAATTACTGTTAACTGTTTTATCGTCAAGGCAGTCATGAAGCCTTTAAGTTCATTTTTTGTTGTCTTTTTGAAAAGACAATAAAAACAAAGTGTTAAAAAAGACCATCTGTATTCATTTGTTATTTGAGAGGAATAAGTTTCTTCAGTCTTGCATATGAAGTGCTGCCAAACATTAACATTAAAATCTAGTTATCAGGGAAAAACAGAGGTCAGGGTTTAATTTCACGAGTATCTTCTGATGATGATTTCACTCACGATTCTTGTGCCCAAGTGTCATAATTCTGTCCATGTCGTCAGCGTTGTTCACAACATAGGCAGAGAGGTCCTTAATATAAACGCCTACATCTGGACGTTCTTTCACCTGCAACATGGAAAAGACAGTCTTGAGGCATTTTCTGCACGTTTTCCTAGAAAAAAATCAGCTAACCATAAACCTCAAGGTTTTACAAACGTAAATTCACTTGTTTGTTTGTAGGTGTGGGAATTGAAAAGCCAATTCCAGTTGAGAATGATTAACAACTCCTTAAAGCATCAATATCATCCATCTTTCTACTTAACAACTCTCTTCAGTTCCTCAGTTTGTTCTGCGTGTCTTATAAATCAAGGATGTCACACTCTCATCAGAGGAAGTGAGAAGGAATGACAAAAGCAGAAGTCAAACATGTAATCATGACAGAAGAGGTCAAAACTGGAATCGATAAGCGCTGAATCGATTAAGGCAAGTTTGCTTACCTCCAGGCGCTGCATCTGATCCTTTCCCAACAGGTCCCGTACTTCCTCATTGTAAATCTCCAAGTAGGAAACACGAACTAAAAACCTGAGGAAGTTACACGTGTATTAAAAAAAAGTCTTCAGTTAAGACCTGAAAATCACTCACAACACCTCCAGCCTGTGTTGGAATTTAAGGCTGTTTACAGACCTCAGCAAGAATAAAAATGTCTCCCTTTGTCAAACGGATCAGAATATCGAGTTAAAAAAATGTTGAAAATCTTTATCATCACTTTAACAAAAAAGAAATATTATTATTCTGTCTGAATGTTCTGCATTTTCTACTCAAGCATAAGCTCCATCAATTAAAGCGGGGTACACACATAAAGATTATCAGGCTGTTTTTGTCCCGACCAAGGACGGCAAACTCCAGATTATCTTCTGTTTTATTAGATTATCCTGTCAGATTATCCTGTGGTCTGAGGTGCTAAAGATTGAATTTGTCCAGTTAATTGGCTCTGAAACGGGTCGGGGCCAACAATCGTAAATATTAAACTTGTTCAATATTTATGACAAAAAACCGTCATGTGTGTGGAGAAAGCCGACGACTCCCGAGTCATGACTCCATGAATGTAGCCAACCAAGAAGCGAGCTGACTGAGGAACAAGGAAGCAGGGGTAAATAAAAACAAACATGGCCGACCTGAAACAACAAGTTCTGTGGACCTCAGAAACAGAGAACAAGCTCACGTGTTCATGCTGTATCCAGGAGTTTTTCAACAGTCTTTTCTTTTTTAGTTCAAAAATAGTCCCAAGACCACCATCATTCTCTCTCCTCGTATGTCCTCTTCCATGTTGTGTTTCCGGTTGTTGCTGTTTCTTCTTCTTCGTTTTTGTTAGATGAAGTTTGATCAGATTTCTGTCTTGGAGGACTAGATTCTAGATCGGTGCTGGGACAGAATGTTTCTGTGTGTGGTGTGCTGTGTTGAGATTATCAGAGCACACCACACACAGTACGATCAAAACTGCTCAATGCCTGATTTTTATCTTCATGTGTGGGGTCTCCAACAGATAAAACATCTCTTCAGATTCATGTGTGTACCCCGCTTTAGAAAAAACTGGAAATGCATGACCATTTATTTATATTTAACCATCATTTAGCCGGGTTAGTCCCACTGAGATCAGAGACCTCTTTGTCAAGGAAGACCTGACCAAGAATGGCAGCAACACACGGGTTCAACAGCAATCACAGAAACTCACACACCACACATAAACATGAAGATCAACAGCAGGTCATCAGTAAAAAACAGCTGCAGACTGAAGGCCTGTACACCAAGGATCTAAAGACATTTAGGGGAACTTCACTTTGCAGTTTAAAACCAGTCTGAAGATTGTTCTAGATCTAGAAGCTTTCCTTTCCCCTCTCAGTTTGGACTTTGGGAACAATGAGGGAATAAAATCTAATGAATGAAGGTTGTGTGCTCCATCCATCAAGACTAAAAGAGAGGAAAAGTAGTCCAGAGTCTTAAGCAGATGGCTTTATAAATAAAGATATACTTAAGTGTCAGTCTGCTAGCACCGCCCTGTGTACTTGTTGTGACTTGTTTTTTGACCACTTTGTGTTACATTATCTTTTTGATTAATAAGATTAGCACTTTCTGTAATTTTTGAAAGAAATACAGACAAAACTAAACCACAGGTCGCGTGCACAAACCACCATGGATGTGCTTGTAGGTAGGTCAACAAGCACACAGGACTGTTTAGAGATGCTCAAGAGTTTATCTGATGACTGTAGGCAGAGGCAGGCTAACACTACCCATTGATTCCCAGTGTTTGAGCTAAGCTAATTAGTGTTGAGCGAGCTCTGCCCCTCTTTAATGTTACTGCACACACAGTCTGAAGAATGTTTATCTGCTTGACATGGACTCAGGAGCGAGGCAAGACACGAAAATAAAAAAAATGTTGGCACATCCCTTTAAGTGCTTCACTTTATTAATAAGCATATGAAAGATCATTAGTTTATGTAAGAAAATACAACCAAGCTAACACAAACAAAGTCAACCGCTGTGTCATTTCAAGGCCACCAATGTGCACAGTCACCAGTTGAATTCCTACTGGGGATGTAACGGTTAAAATGATTAACCACGGCAAAATTTCTGACGGTTAGTATTACCGTTTCCTGTTTTAATTACCGGTAAACCGAGTTTGATTACCACACTGAGTCAATAAGTCACAGTGGTGTTGCTCATTGCCTGGAAAAGTCAGAACTATGTGTCTGCTCCTCAGTAAAGCAGCCGCGGTCCCTCACAGACGGAGGCGCGCATGCGCAGATGGCATTGTTTGGCCTCTGAAAGCGAAAGTTTGGCCACAGCGGTTGGTGCATGCACAGACACTCTACTGGACATTTTTCCTCTCCAAACGGACAAAGTCTGAAGTCTGGTCGAATTTTGGATTTTCCAAGGATGCTGAGGGGAAAGTGAAGACGATCACCATGTCTAGAACACGAAGCTGTTGCCGGCAGAAGAAAAGATGTGCATGATTAAAACTACTGCGTCTGCGTTGCGTTAATTCTGGACAAAAGTGCACAGCTGGATCTACGCGGGGGACGTGTGGCGGCCATCATGCGTCCACACAGATAACAAGTAAAACTCTAGCTTTAGCCGACAGACAGATTCCTTACCTCGTGTCGCCCTCGGCTTTGGCTATGTGGCCAAAAATATGAGCAAAGGAGTTTGGGATGATCCCCCTGAGTTCTGGCACTGCCCTCATACCCTCCATGGTGAAGGTTTTTCCTGTGCCTGTCTGCCCGTATGCAAAAATGGTTCCTGAAATCGAGAGGGAAGAGTAAACTCATAGCTCATTGTTCTAAAAATGGAATAATTACACTGATCTACTACACTGGAGTTTGTAAACAGTTCCTGAAGAGAGATGAAGCATCACTGCACCCATGATGCAGATTTTGGGATTTCCAGTCCCAGTGAATTTACCGTTGTATCCCTCTAACACGGAGTCAATGATGGGCCGGGCTGTGAGGTTGTAGACGTCCAGCTGCTTGCTTTCTGGTCCAAACACGGTGTCAAAGGTGAAGGTTTTTGGAGGCTCCTGGGGGGTCTCCAGCTTGTTCACTGTAATGGTCCCACGGATTTCATCCACGATCACGGCCTGTTTGTGGCCCATCCCTTTCTCTTTCTGGTTGAGGGGCCGACATCTCACCACCACTTTAACATTATCGTCCTGCTTGTCTGGTTTTTCAAGCTTGTTGCTCTGTGGAAAAAAAGACCGTGATGAACCAATGCAAAGGCACAACTTATGGTCCAATAGGTCTGACAATATAGACCAGGGGTGGGCAACTTTGATCACCAAGAGGGCCACATCATTTTGTTTTCAGTGCTGGAGGGCTTACAAATTGTCAGGCACTCTCAACGAGTAAAGAAATATATATAAATAAACAAATAATGGCAAATACAAAGCTTCAAAAGAGGATTATACCAACATTGGTATATTTAAACTCAAACACAATAAAAAAAAATCAAGATTTAATGTATGACACATAAGTAAAGCCAATTTAAGCTTCTTTTTAATGCAACAAACTAATGAATGTTAACCAGTAATTAAGTCACAAAGCTATTACCTTCATCATAGGGCTGGGAGATATGGCCTAAAGATAAAAGTCCTGAGTTTTTCCACAAAACTCGATTTTAAATTTTAATTGAGTTTTTCTCTCTCTCCAAAAAAAAAAAAAACAACAAAAAAAAAAACACTGTGACACGAAAAATTCATGAATCAAGTTTTGCCACTATGCTAAAAAAACCTGTTCAGTTTCAGTATTTATATTTTCAAACATTGCAACAACTTAAAATTGAAGTAAGTTAAGGAAAAAAAATCTCTATTTTTAAAACTTCTGCAGAAAATAATTTGAATTCATCGATTTAAACAAGATATTGTCCAGCCCAACTTTACCATTGTTTTAAAAAATATATTTTTTACTAGTACTATATATTATATTTTAAAGCCTCATAAAAGATATTTAGGGATACAATCATAGCAAAGTAAGTTCTTTAATGACTCGTAAAAAAACAAGCAATCTAAGGTTAGCAGAAATATTTTATCACCTATCCTAATTTGTGCATTATGAAGTACTGGTTACTCGTGACGAATCATATTTAGCAGTTGCTCTGATGTTTTCTTGATATTTCCAATTTGTTTTGTTGAGGGGAAATGATTGATGGGCCTCAAGTGGCCCCCGGGCCGCCAATTGCCCACCCCTGATCTAGACCAAAACAATCCTGTTTATTTACTTTAGCTGGAAGGTGATGCACAATATATTCCGATGTATTGTTTTCTTCAAAGAATTAGGGAAGGATTTTCAAAATATCAGCATTTTTATCATTAAAAAGCTCTGAAAAAACCCATGCACAGCCTCATTAACAAAAAACATGACAACATTTCTGGACACCGAGTTCGTCACCACTTTTTAATAATTTTTGGTGCTTTTCACACATTCAGCTCTGCTGCTGGGGAAAAGCTTCAACTTTGCATATTTTCTTTGGATTGTTTCATGTTCACACAGCAGTATTTTGAGGCTGGTCGCAATATTACAGCCAATCACAGATATATCAGAATCAGAATCAGCTTTATTGGCCAAGTACGTTCTCAAAATACATGGAATTTGGTTTTGGCAGGTGGTGTCACTCACAGAATAAACAGCAGCAATCTAAACATAAATTATAGAAAAAAAATGTGTATACACCCAGTAGAATAGAAGGAAAATATGTATGCACAAAATATGTATACTTAATAGAAAACATATATATGTATGTGTATGTGTGTGTGTGTATATATATACATATATATATATATATACATACATACATATATATATATATATATATATATATATATATATACACCTGTGCAGAAAAAGAATTATATACACAAATCGGTGCAAAGTACACAATGTAGTGCAAAACACAATGTAGTGCAAATGTATGACCAATACCCACACCACAGAGAGTGAACCATTCACGCTCACACTCCTCTAATTGTGTTTTCTGTTAAAATCTTCTCTTAATGTCTTGTGTGTGTGTTGTATGTGGATCGTGAAGGTCTTGTATTTTCATTGTATTCAATCTTATATTTTTTATTTTATTATTATTTTTATTCATAGTCTCACTTTACTTATTTTTTCTTTCAATAGGAAGCCGATATAGTTTAAAGATTATTTGTGTTGCAACCTGCTTACTTAACTTTTTATGCTCTTATGTATTTAATGTCTATATCTTATTTTAATGTCTTTATTTGATATTCCTGCTGCTATACTGTGGATTAATAAAGTATTTCTGACTCTGATTATTATTATTATTAGTAGTAGTAGTAGTATTTTGTTTTCATTTTTTATGTGAAGCACTTTGAGCCAATAAAGTCTGATTGGTTGAAAGGCAAACATTTCTCTGTACAGTTTTTATCCAACAGTGCTTTGACTCCTGCAGCCTCAGGTGGAGCCAGGACACTCATTTAACCCACAACATCATGAGCATTATTTAATCCAGGTGTTTGACATTAACATTAAAATGGAGTACAGCCCAGCCGGGGGTCAGAGGTCATTGATGGTGCAGAGGTCGGGTTGCTAGGCAGGCGAACACTAACGTCAGACCCGTTAGCTTTCCTGTTAGCTCACCAGAGTCCACACGGCTGACCTGGAGGATTATTAAGAAGTATTAACGCCACACGTTCATTAAAATAATAACTTGGTTCTAACTGCCTCACAGCCTCCATCTTGTCAGAGTAACATATCGCCTTGTATCGTTACGGACGGGAAATATAAGCTAACGATGCTAGCCGGTTAGCATCACATCAGTGAGGTCTGAGACAGGGAGGAGCCCGTTGACACACCAAACAAACGTTTGGAGACGGTAACGGAGGCTTACCGGCATGTTGACAACGCAGACAGGCGACTACAAGAGACGGTGAAGCGACGGTGAAGCGTCCTGCTCCGCGTTTTCGTCTCCGGGTTAACAAACGAGTGTAAAAACCAGAGCAGCGCCCATAACAGCAGAGGCTCTGTCAGGGTGGGACACTGCGCATGCGTCTGTGTGTGGGTGTGTGTGTGTGTGTGTGTGTGTGTGTGGGGGGGGGGGGGGGGGGGGTCTTGAGCTGCTTACAAGTACATTTTTGTTAAAATATTACCATAAATATCTATAGATAGATAGATAGATAGATAGAACATTGAAATTGAAGGAGCAGCCAACTCAGTGTCAGGCAATAAAAAGACATAAAGAAAATGATAAATATATTTCCACATAAATAAAAACAAATAAAAACATAAGTTTCCCCTGAACATCACATGTAGATGTTTGCTGTTCAAGAACGAACCTGAAAAAAGTTTTAAAACAATAAGAACAATGATCAAAATCAATAATGGTTCCTCTTATAAACAGGATAAGAGACCGATTTAAATGTCTGATCTGTACTTAAGTTAGTTTACTCTTATTTGTTTGTGATTTCTCTAAGATTTGTTATCTCAAAGATCAACCTGATGAGTTTTAAGTGTTAGTACTCACATGAAATACAAAATAATTTACTGTTACTGCGCATATTATATCAATGATCTCAGTCATATCAGGCAGACATCAGAGACATCTCTGAGGTGAAGCAGTGTCAAAGGCAGGACCCTCAGACTGGCTGGATCAGACTTTTATCTTTTATAGTTTGAAGAATCTCTGCTTCATATTTGCAGAGGACAAAGTGAACTGATACTGCAGCTCATGTCTAACTGAGTGAGCATTAAAGCCACTGACAGGGCTGATTTTAGAGACCATGTTCAAACATAAAGACATAAAAGATGAAAAATATTTTTTACTGATCTTGTTCAACATTGTTTAAGGACTTAAAAAATAAAAATCAGTCTGTCTTCAAATGATCAGTTATTTTTCTGACCCTGAATCTTCAGTGTGTTAGTTGTAACTGAACTGGTCTGCATGCAGTAACATTTCTATTTGTCTCTGATGTGGTAGAGATTTCAACAGTTAAATATTATATTGTAATTATCAATGTTAATGTGATATTTTTGGACCAAGTAGAGGGACTGGTCATGATTTGGGATTGGCATTAACTTCAGTAAGCAGGCTTTTCTGACATTCTCGGTAGAGTTACTAGAGGAAATGTGGACAGCTTCCTGATTTCACAACGTCAACAGATCCTTTAAATATGCAACCACAAAACTACATCAGGATTCAGATCAACACCAAAACCAGATCTGAATCTAATCGTCCTGGTGCCATGACTAACATTTCATGAAAAATGGACCAAAATCTGTTCAAAATTTTAGAGTTGTTAGTCAGAATGTGGGGAAACTGTTCTATCTCTCACTGTTATTAAATCCTTTAAAATAAATCCTGGATGTGGATCATGACCAAAGTCTCATCTCTTCTTCCCTGTGTCATGACCAGGCAGAACAGGCAGACTGACAGACGGACAAATGCTGGAAAACAGAACCTGAAGGTAATAAAGGCTCCTCACAGCACGCTCACACTCAGAGTAAAAAATACCCACATTTATAAATCTAGGGGGAATTGCCCCCAGTTATGAAAATATTTGATGATGTCAGGCCCTGTAGAAAAACAGACAGACAAAAGTTTGTTTATAAAATACAGAATTCAAAATCAATAAATGCTTTTATTCTCATCAGTGAACACAGTCATCAATCATTTTAGAGTGAGATATTTGTCCTCACACTGTCAACAGTTATTTTAGCAAACAGAGAAATTCTCAACAACATAATCAGAGCACAGAGAGAGAGCAGCGGTCAGATCTGGATTTGATTCTAATCAGCACAGTTTATATTTTCACATGAACAATCAGCTGTTTGAACGGGACACACAGATCATCTTTGACCGTCCACACACAAAGATGTCTCCTCACATGAAGCTCCAGAGGACGTCTCATGTATCCTGAAGACATGTCTCCCATGTCCTCTCTCCTCATTTCCTCTCAGCCATTTCCTCTACAGCCCGTCCTGTTGTGGAGCCCCTCTGTGTCCATCAAACTGTGTCCCAGCCCCTCTATCTAACAAAGTTAAGAGCACATTAGAAAACTCATCAAACTCTTGACTGCAGCAAATATGAGTCCCAGATTGAATCTCATGAAAGTCTCATCATGTCACCAACAAGCACACGAACTACATGCTGATTCTAACAAAGGATAAATGTTTGAGGAAAGCAGAAAGAACTGCTCCAGTCTACACCTGAAAATGGATTCAAAACCAGTTTCAAAACTCAATCCTGATTTTAAAGGAGCAGAACAGAAAGAAATGAAAACTTTAAAGTGATCAGAAAAACACAGGTCTGTTTCAAACACATGTTTAAAGTCATCAACACAATAAAAACATGATCCTGTTCATAATGCAGATGTGACATCAGGCTCATTCATGCTAAACTGATTTAAGAACAATAATAATGTTCAATCATCAATCATAAGGCAGTGCACAGTCCACTTCTGTTTCTGTCTCAATGTTTCAAAGAGGATTTTCTCACTAAAACAGAAACACTTCAGCACTTAAACAGTCTCAAGCTCTTTGTTTTTCTCATTATAAATGTTACTGTCTTCAATCTGGACATGAGCTCGTCCAATATTGATCACAGGCTCCTAAATCGTATTGATATCCAATCATGGCAGGAATATCAGCAAATATCACATCACTGTCCAAATAATCAATATTGACTCAAACACACTGATTTACATCCCTAATATCTACACACACATATATTTATATTAATACAGAGATTTATCTGTGGTGTTTGTCTCATCCTTTAAAAACTCGTCTCACTCTTAAAGAAAGGTCAAAGGTCATTTCTCCTAAACAAATATTTTTCAGCTTCACCTGAACATCTCTGACCACTGCTGCAAGAAACAGAAGAGTCTATGTTCAACCATGAAACATCATCATCATCACCATCATCATCATCATCATCATTATTATCACTATCACTACCACCACCATCATCATCATCATCATCATTATTATCACTATCACTACCACCATCATCATCATCATCATCATCATCATCATCATCACCATCATCACCACCATCATCATCATCATCATCATCATTATTATCACTATCACTACCACCATCATCATCATCATCATCATCATCATCATTATTATCACTATCACTACCACCATCATCATCATCATCATCACCATCATCATCATCATCATCACCACCATCATCATCATCATCATCATCATCATCATCATTATCACTATCACTACCACCATCATCACCATCATCATCATCATCATCATTATTATCACTATCACTACCACCATCATCACCATCATCATCATCATCATCATCATCACCATCATCACCACCATCACTACCATCATCCTCATCACTGCCATTATCATCATCATCATCACCATCATCACCACCATCTTCACCATCATCATCGTCATCATCACCACCATCATCACCATCACATCATCATTACTATCATCGTCATCATCATCACCATCATCACCACCATCACTACCATCATCCTCATCACTGCCATTATCATCATCATCATCACCATCATCACCACCATCTTCACCATCATCATCGTCATCATCACCACCATCATCACCATCACATCATCATTACTATCATCGTCATCATCATCACCATCATCACCATCACATCATCATCACCACAGTTATCCTCATCCCCATCATCATTGTCATCATCATCATCATCACCACCATCACTATCATCATTGTCATCGTCATCATCATCACTATCACCATCTTTATCTTCATCTTCATCATCATCACCATCATCATCATCATCACCATCATTATCACCACCAACATCACCATCATCATCATCATCATCATCATCACTATCATCATCGTAATCATCATCACCATCATCATTGTCATCATCTGGACCTTCACTGTCCCACTGATACAGAGACCTTCAGAGGTGATATCTTCAGAGGATCATCATCACGATTATAAATGAATGGAAAGATCTTCTGAGTGAAAGTGTGTGCGAAGGTGTGTAGGTGTGTGTTAGTGTCAGGATCAGACAACGACAGCCGTCCTCTGTCCCAGTCCAGATTGACCCTGATCCTCTGAGGACGTCCACTCACTGACAGATCAGTGGGTTCACCTGACGAGGTCCATGCTCTGTATTCATAGCCATAGAAGAAATGCATATCGCAATCTATCTTCCATAATCCAGAGTTTATGTTTCTCCTCTTGTCTGCAGACTCCTCACACACACCCACCTCCCAGCATGCGTTCTCTCCAACCTCGACATCCCAGCTGTGAGTCCCAGAGTTGAAGCCCTCAGAGCCCAGGACAGACCACCAACCAGTGACCCTCTCTGGATTATCAGGAAGCTCCTGACCTTCTCCTCGTCTCACAGAGGTCAGATCTTTCGACAGGACAAGTTTTGAACCAGCAGTGTTTGGGTCCAGAATGACTGGACTGCAGGAGACCAGGTCCTTCATCTTGGTCCAGATGTTGAAGCTCAGGTTGCCCAGGTGTTTGGCCACATGGATCAGAGCTCCTTCAGGCAGCTGTGGATCCTCCAGCAGGGGGCGCTGCTGGACTCTCTCCACTGCAGCCTTGTAGTTTTTCAGGAATGAGACGTCTGCAGCTGTCAGCTGCTCCTCTGTGGCTCTGACTGTTTCTGAAAGAGCTGCTATCTCTGTGCTCAGGGCCTCCATCTTCTCCTTCAGCCTCCGGCTCTTCTGCTCCTCTTCCTCCCTCAGAGCACAGATTCTGGCCTCCTCTTCCTCTGACAGAAACTCATGAAGCTTCTTAAACTGCTCCTTAATCTGCTGCTCTGTGTCTGCAGCCTGGGACTTGATGTGTCCTCCTGTTACATCCCACTTCTTCTTGATTTCATTCAGGTTCCTCAGTTTGTCCTTTAAGGCCTTCACTGATTCCTGGAGCTCTTCTCTGAGATCTTGAGCAGCTTCAACCATGGGTCTGAACCTGTGGTTGGTGTGTTTCTTAGAGTCTCTGCAGACCACACAGGCTGGCTGCTGCTGATCCAGACAGAACAGTCTGAGTTTCTCTGAGTGCAGGCTGCACAGATCGTCCTCTGAAGAAGAAGAAGCCATTCTCCTCTGAGTGAAGCTGAACTGGTGACAGGCAGACAGCTCCACTGTCTCCACTGACACCTCCTCCTCCACAGTGTCCTCAAACTTACTTTGACTCCTGTATTTTAAAAAGCTCCTCTCAGTCTGCAGGCAGGAACTGGTCACAGTGGAAGTATTCCAGTATTCCCAGTATTCCCTCCTGAAGCGGTCGTCTCTCTCTGAAAGTCTTTCTGAATGTTCAGAGTGAAAAGTTCCTCCTGTCTCTGTGTGTGTGCTCAGAGAGAGAGACTGTCTGTTTCCTGGTTTGTCTAGAGTCTTGAACAGGGTGGAGGTAGTATTACAACATATGGTACATCTGCATTAGCTTCATGCTTCAGCTTCCTGTTCCTCTGCTTGGTTTAGATGAGAAGGTCACCTCACACATATCAGCAGAACCAAAAGGCAAACGCTAAATCATTGCATGTTTTCCCAGTTCATTATCTTTCTTCTCCACATCACATCAAAACTCAGTCCTCACCCAATCCAGTCTTTCTGACTTTTATTCAATGTTCTGAAAATACTGAACCTGGCATGACAGACAGTTCCATGTACTAGTACATTTTAAAACATGTTAATATCATGAAAAAGTTCAATATTTTTTGTCTCTCATTTCAGAAAGTGAAGTCCTTATATTATATAGATTCATTACACATAGAGTGAAATATTTCAGGCCTTTATTTCTTGCAATTTTGATGATTATGACTTACAGCTGCACTATCAGTACAGAAGTGGCTGCAGGTTTTCCACCACAGATCATGCTCTTTGGAGAAGCTGTGTTGGAGAGGTAATAAGCTGCAGCTAATTCTTTATATGTTAGACATCAAACAGGATGGTGTATCGGTCAGGATACAGGAGAAAGGACGAGGAGACCTGATTTCTCTTAACTGCCTGGATTCCCAGCAGACTTGTTTATTGTTACTATTAGTCTGCAAAAAGGCTTGATTACAAAGTGACTATAAAGTGCCCTGAGATGTCCAAAAAATGTCCACAGATAATAAACGAGTAGATAAATAAAGTAACAACTGCTTATCTAAACATTAACATTCCTCTCCCACTTTAGGCTAAATATCTTTAACAGAAGTGATCCAGTAAACAGAAATACAATGGCAATCATACTCTTAACATTGCTTACTAGCTAGGCCACACATGGGAGACTTCAAGAGTTTCCTAAGGTATGCTCTGCTATCTGGTGGTCAAATAAAGGTACTGCAAATGGCATCAATAAATGCTTTCCTCACCCCTGACACAATCCTCACAGTTAAATAACTACAACACATCTTCTACATAGCAAACTCAACATTAAACAACAAGTAACAGCATTGAGCTAATCAGCATCAGCAGTAAGTGAACTTAAAGCATGCATTCTTCTAGACAGTTCAGTCACAACAAATGAACAAACAATGGTAAACTGCCACCAAGCACACAAAAGGCAACTTGCATATCGTCAGTGACTCAACACTGGAAACTAACACTGGAAAATTGTGGCAAGGCTCAGAGGAATATCTTCTGGAAGGTGATGGGCTGAATAAGAAAACTCAAGCTAAGCTACTGCTGCTAATGTTAAGGACAAACCCACTTTCCAAGAGTCCATGCAGTGCTGACAACATCAGCATGAGGAGGGAGCATGAGCTGCCTGAGCCTTTTGTCCTAGCTGTCCATGACCCGGAACATTACTTCCCCAGTTGCTTTTGCTGGTAACCTTGCAGAGCAGATGGACCTGCCTGATTCATTCTCTGAAATTCTGCATGTCCATCTTGCCAAGCTCCAATAGCCTACAACTTCACCGGCTAATGCTTAATGGACCAATAAGGGGAAGAGGCGGGAGCTGCAGACGTGACGACAGCGGGAAGTGACTGCATGTTTGAAAACATGTGGCTTCTGAAGCGGTCTCCGTGGATGCAATATCTGCAGTTTTATCAGAAATGGACTCAATTTCTTCTTTGAGACAGGAGCAAAGAAGGTCACTAATACCTTTCTAACGGAAAAACATGTTTTTGCTCTTCTCCTGACCAGGGATCAGATATATATAATATATATATATATATATATATATATATATATATATATATATATATATATATATATATATATATATATATATATATATATATATATATATATATATATATACTGTTCCTGTGCAGCCATGATTAGTGCCTCTGTGCTGTCCTTCAGTCCAGCCCTCTCGAGCCATTGGTAGGATTTGTTCATATCAGCCACTTCAGCTATCTGTCGGTGGTACATCCCATGCAGGGGTTTCTCCTCCCATGATGGTTCCTCTAGTTCCTCCTTCCCTGTCAGTTTCCACTGTCTGAGACACTCACTAAGCGCTTGATCTCTTGGGGCCATCTTTCTGACGTAGTCATGGAGCTTGGATGTTTCATCTTGGATAGTGGCTCTGATGCTCACTAACCCTCTGCCTCCTTCTTTGCGCTTAGTGTATAGCCTCTGGATACTGGACTTGGGGTGAAACCCCCCATGCATGGTGAGCAGTTTCCGAATTCTAACATCTGTGGCCTGAATTTCCTCCTTTGGCCAGCTTATTATTCCAGCTGGGTATCTGATCACTGGCAGGGCATAGCTGTTAATTGCCCGAACCTTGTTTCTGCCATTGAGCTGACTCTTTAGGACTTGCCTTACTCGCTTCAGGTACTTGGTTGTTGCTGCTTTCCTAGTGGCCTCTTCGTGGTTGCCATTTGCCTGTGGTATGCCAAGGTATTTGTGGCTCTCTTCCACATCTGCTATTCTGCCTTCTGGGAGTGTAATGCCTTCTGTATGGACTACCTTCCCTCTTTTTGTCCCCATTCGGCCACACTTCTCCAGTCCGAACGACATTCCGATGTCACTGCTGTAGATCCTGGTGGTGTGGATCAGTGAGTCGATGTCTCGCTCACTCTTAGCGTACAGCTTCATGTCATCCATGTAGAGGAGGTGACTGATGGTGGTCCCATTTCGGAGTCTGTATCCGTAGCCAGTGTTGTTGATTATTTGGCTGAGGGGGTTCAGTCCTATGCAGAACAGCAGTGGGGACAGAGCATCACCTTGGTATATGCCACATTTGATGGAGACTTGTGCAATTGGCTCGAAGTTGGCCTCAAGGGTGGTGTTCCATTGACTCATTGAGTTTATAATTAAGACTCTTAGAGTCTTGTTGACCTTGTACAGCTTCAGGCATTCCAGGATCCACGTATGTGGCATCGAGTCATAGGCTTTCTTGTAATCAATCCAGGCAGTGCACAGGTTGTTCTGTCTGGTTCTGCAGTCTCGGGCGACTGTTCTGTCAACCAGTAGCTGGTGTTTTGCTCCTCTGGTATTTTTACCAATGCCTTTCTGTGTCTCTGTCATGTATTGATCCATGTGCCCACTTATCTTAGCCGCAATGATGCCTGACAGGAGTTTCCATGTTGTGGAGAGGCAGGTGATTGGCCGATAGTTGGATGGGACTGTTCCCTTCTGGGGGTCTTTCTGGATCAGGACTGTACGGCCCTTGGTCAGCCACTCAGGGTGGGTCCCATCTCTCAGCAGTTGGTTCATTTGTACTACCAGGCGCTCATGGAGTGAGGTCAGCCTCTTTAGCCATATATATCTATATATATATATATATATATATATATATATATATATATATATATATATATATATATATATATATATATATCTATATATATATATATATATGTATAGATATATATATATGTGTGTGTGTACATGATCTAAAATATATATTTTATTTTATTCATTAACTCCACTCAAATGTGCAATATGAATTTGTTTTCACAATTTTAAGCCTCTAAATACCAGTTTATTTATATTAAATAATGTACATAAAAACATATATATATATATATATTATGTTATTTGATGAAAGCAAACTAATTTTTTGTGCAGGGATTATCAGTAACTGGAAATTTCAGCTCATTGAAATAATTTATTTCACTGGCCTGCAGTCAGTGTGAGATCCTATCAGTTCAGTCATGGTCATCATTTCCCACAATGCCTCTCTGCAAACATGAGGAAATGGCAAAATCTAGTGGTGATTTTTGTGTGTTTGCAGTTTTTTGCAGCTGAGAGACAGGGTAACAGAGGAATTAACAGGATTTTATATTTCTGTGTTGCAGTGGCAATAGAAATAAAAAGGTGGTTTTAATGAGAGTCCATGGGGCCAAAAAGGGCTCCAGGGGAACAACTGTCAGCTTTTTGTTCACTCAGAGGAAAATGTTAACACAGTGAGGATGCTGTATCAACAAAGTTCATTAAAAATGAGCCTCTTTGTCAGATATCCTCATCTCAGCATAAAAACTGACAGAACATGAGAAAAACAGAAGCCCGAAAGGATCATGGGAGGGCCAGAGGGTTAATAACACCAGTCAGTGTTGTTTTTTAAATCGTTGGAAAGTCTGATTAGTCACCTTGTAATGATCGTGCATACGTAGAATGAACAGAGCTTAACGTGTTGGTATCCCCTCCTGCTGCTTTTTTTCCTGACTCTAATTGTAAGTTGTTGCAATGTTTTAAAACATAAATACTAAAAATGTACAGTTTTCATGATGGTAGGCCCTTTCAGCTTTTGCACAAGCACATGTTTAGGCTTGCATTTGTATTTTAAATTAGATTAAATACTGACGGGAGAGTTCAATGTTAATATACTGTGGAAAGAGCTCAACTTTCAGTGTTGATGTAGACAGGCCCGCCTGCATCCAAACTACATAATCAACATTTTATGACGAAATTACAGCATGCACATTAACTATAAGATGGAAATTCGGTTTGGTTAAGGAACATATTTTGATCACATAAAGGCAGAACTTGATTCATGTAATTTTTTGTGTCACTTGGACATTGTTTTGTTTTTTTTTTGACAGAGGGAAAAAAATCAATTAAAATTATAAATTGAGTGTTGTTGAAAAAAAATCTGGGGTTTTATTTTTAGGCAATTTTTCCCGCCCTTCTTTTATTTTTCACATGGTTGAGCTAACTTTATTGAATTTAAGGGTATTTCATTTATGTTTTGAAGTGATTTAAGTGATCTAAAAAGGGTCCTATCTGACACAGTGCCCTCTGCCTTTAAGGTTTTTCATGGGTAAGTGATGTTGCTTTAAGACACGTGAGGGTTTTTCTCTGTTGGTGCTGTGCTCATGAAGTCCATGCCATGTTATGCCACAAGATAATGTAGTGTCTTATTTTCTTAGTAAATACCGAATGAGTTGGCTTCTAACTTCTGTGCAAAAATGGCAGCAAAAAGAAAAACAGATCTATAACTGTCTAGTTCAAATTTGTGCTCTCACTCTTCCAGGAAGCACAAATGCAACTTAAAAAAAAACATGTTTATTTCGGTCACAACGTGAAGAAAAACAAACAGGAGCTGCTCTGTGTCACAACACCCTAAAACAACTGAAGCTCAAGCTGTTGTCCGTATGTTTTATAACTTACTGGGTGGGACTTTTCCCACCTTCCAGAAGGTTCCCTCCCAGATTTTCAACATTCACTTTTATTTATTCTTGAATATAATTGTGTTATTTTTCCACCCCATAGACCTTTATACAATCCAATGGAGTCCAGAATTCCCTTATCTTTTGCTTATAAGGCACAATAAGGCATATTCCTTTCTTTTCTTAATTATGTGGTTTATTCAAGATGGCTGAATTTGATCCAAAATGGATTCCCACTTAGCTCCAAATATGGTTGTGCTTTTCCTGCTCCTCGCTTTGAAACAGAATGTTCTGTACATTATGATCTTTCCTTAAATACTTGTTTTCAATTTAATCTTCTCAGCTTTGAACAGTGGACTCCATTAGATATGTATTTTGGCACTATGTTGTAGGAAAATAACCTTTTAATAATATTGGTGAGATCATTATATTTACTCACATCAATAAAAAATTACCATAATATGACCATAACCATTACATGCATATTTCGTGTGATAATTCTAACTGCTTTGTGAGAGTATGATGAATTATTGAAGCAATCTTTAAACATACATTTCTGTGGTCATTTCTGCCTTCAGTGAGGAACTCTAAATGCTGGTGTTTGACATTTGTATATGATAAAATATCAAACAGAACATAAAAACATGATAAAATGTAACATATTGTAATATAAGCATCAGCATAAAAGGCATAGGTGTAATATAAAGCCAGTATATAAGGCAACCTGTCACTGACAAATATAAAACCAAATCATAAGGCAAAATATGCCTGATTACTATCAGCAATGTCACATACGCTGTATTTGTCTGATACTAACTAATACTACAAGCTAATACTAAGAAAAAGGAAAGATGACCTGAGTGATTAAAATGACCAACATTCCAAGGTTCAACATTCCATCATTGAACATATGTAAAAAAAAAAAAGACAAACATTAAAGTATGAAAAAGAAAAAACCTTGATTAAGATTGATCCCAACAAGACATTGTAAGACATTATCCTTCCACAATGAACATTATGGTGTTTGATGAGCTAAGAAGAAGTCCTCCTCATGCTTTTCTTTACCCACAGCCCTAAAGTATATCACCTGAGGTTGTTACTGACAAAGTATTCACCATCACATGATTTAATAATGTTCACCACAGGAGGTGAGGATCCTCAGCTGATGTTAAAAAGAAGCCGTGATGTTACAGCAAATGCAGCAACTTCTGTAAATCATGCCTAAAGTTAAATATTAATATCTTCAGTGACGAAGCACTGAGGGCAACAGATCATATCTTTATGACTTTAGCCACAATAAAACCCTGAGATCTAATTATAACAGCTGGTGTGACAATTCAGAACAGAGAACAAGGCGTGCCAGGACTTCTTGTTTCCCACGAGAGAATCTGAACTCATCTTCTGATGATGTAAATATATATATTTTTATAGTGTATATTTTTTATGAATATCAGTGACTGTTCACTTCAGTTACCCAGAGGGCCTCAGTAAAATGATCTTCAATGTCAGAGAGCCAAATTTGAAGGACACCTAAGGGGACGACTACATGATATTCATCCGTCATAAAAAATTTAATTATCATCATCATCATCATCATCATCATCATCTGACCTTCACTGTCTCACTGATACAGAGACCTTCAGAGGTGATATCTTCAGAGGAAAAGGACCATCAGTCCAAATGTATGGAAAGATCTTCTGAGTGAAAGTGTGTGTGAAGGTGTGTATGTGTGTGTTAGTGTCAGGATCAGAGAACGACAGCCGTCCTCTGTCCCAGTCCAGATTCACCCTGATCCTCTGAGGACGCCCACTCACTGACAGAACATTGTGTGAAGGGGTCCATGCTGTGAAGTCATCTGACGGCGTCCATGCCGTGTATTCATGATCACAGAACATTATTCTCCATAATCCAGAGTTTATGTCTCTCTTCCTGTCGTCAGACCCATCAAACACACCCACATCCCACCATGTGCTGTGTTTGACCTTGACATCCCAGCTGTGAGTCCCAGAGTTGAAGCCCTCAGATCCCAGGACAGACCACCAACCAGTGACCCTCTCTGGATTATCAGGAAGCTCCTGACCTTCTCCTCGTCTCACAGAGGTCAGATCTTCAGACAGGATGAGATCTGAACCAGCAGTGTTTGGGTCCAGAATGACTGGCCTGAAGGAGACCAGGTCCTTCATCTTGGTCCAGATGTTGAAGCTCAGGTTGCCCAGGTGTTTGGCCACATGGATCAGAGCTCCTTCAGGCAGCTGTGGATCCTCCAGCAGGGGGCGCTGCTGGACTCTCTCCACTGCAGCCTTGTAGTTTTTCAGGAATGAGACGTCTGCAGCTGTCAGCTGCTCCTCTGTGGCTCTGACTGTTTCTGAAAGAGCTGCTATCTCTGTGCTCAGGGCCTCCATCTTCTCCTTCAGCCTCCGGCTCTTCTGCTCCTCTTCCTCCCTCAGAGCACAGATTCTGGCCTCCTCTTCCTCTGACAGAAACTCATGAAGCTTCTTAAACTGCTCCTTAATCTGTTGCTCTGTGTCTGCAGCCTGGGACTTGATGTGTCCTCCTGTTACATCCCACTTCTTGATTTCATTCAGGTTCCTCAGTTTGTCCTTTAAGACCTTCAGTGATTCCTGGAGCTCGTCTCTGAGATCTTGAGCAGCTTCATCCATGGGTCTGAACCTGTGGTTGGTGTGTTTCTTAGAGTCTCTGCAGACCACACAGGCTGGCTGCTGATGATCCAGACAGAACAGTCTGAGTTTCTCTGAGTGCAGGCTGCACAGATCCTCAGAGTCTGATGAAGCTCTCTGAGCTCTCTGCAGTAAGAAGGCCTCACAAAGGTTCTTCAACACCAAGTTACAAGGAGGTTTTGACCTTGAAGATCTTCTCTTACAGAGAGGACACTCCTGGACCTGTTTCTCCTCCCACCAGCTCTGCAGACAGGCTTTACAGAAGCTGTGGCTGCAGGACAGAAGCACAGGATGTCTGAAGATGTCCTGGCAGACAGAGCAGCACAGATCGTCCTCTGAAGAAGAAGACGCCATTCTCCTCTGAGTGAAGCTGAACTGACGACAGGCAGACAGCTCCAACAGCTCAGACTGCTGAGGGGACACTCCCTCCTCCACAGTGTCCTCAAACTTACTTTGACTCCTGTGTTTTATAAAGCTCCTCTCAGTCTGCAGGCAGGAACTGGTCACAGTGGAAGTATTCCAGTATTCCCAGTATTCCCTCCTGAAGCTGTGGTCTCTCTCTGAAAGTCTTTCTGAATGTTCACAGTGAAAGTTCCTTCTGCTCCGTGTGTGTCCTCAGAGAGAAAGACCGTCTATTTCCTGGTTTGTCTTATCTGAGTCATGAACAGGGTGGAGCTTCATCAGACTGTTTCAGGTCTGAAGTTCACTCCATCAAGAGATCATAAAGGTGGAGCCCTTTGGCACACTGAGTCATCAGGGTGAGGATTCAAACAACTAATATGGTGTCAATAAAGTTTGCACGATGACTCCAAAACTGTTCTTCTTCTTCTCTTTTTGAACAGATTTTTAATTGTTGAGGATGGTCACAGACCTCTCACTGAGACCAATGAAGGGCCGGCTGAGCTACTGTAGCTCCCTAAATGACATTATGATCAGTTTGAAGAAGTCGTTTAGAAAACAGTTGTTCTTTTTTAAGAACATCCATCTTCCCTGTGTCATGACCAGGCAGAACAGGCAGACTGACAGACGGACAAATGCTGGAAAACAGAACCTGAAGGTAATAAAGGCTCCTCACAGCACGCTCACACTCAGAGTAAAAAATACCCACATTTATAAATCTAGGGGGAATTGCCCCCAGTTATGAAAATATTTGATGATGTCAGGCCCTGTAGAAAAACAGACAGACAAAAGTTTGTTTATAAAATACAGAATTCAAAATCAATAAATGCTTTTATTCTCATCAGTGAACACAGTCATCAATCATTTTAGAGTGAGATATTTGTCCTCACACTGTCAACAGTTATTTTAGCAAACAGAGAAATTCTCAACAACATAATCAGAGCACAGAGAGAGCAGCGGTCAGATCTGGATTTGATTCTAATCAACACAGTTTATATTTTCACATGAACAATCAGCTGTTTGAACGGGACACACAGATCATCTTTGACCGTCCACACACAAAGATGTCTCCTCACATGAAGCTCCAGAGGACGTCTCATGTATCCTGAAGACATGTCTCCCATGTCCTCTCTCCTCATTTCCTCTCAGCCATTTCTGGTGATTAAAGGAAACAGAGACACAGGGAGTATTTCTGAGCCATGTTGGTAAAATCTGAGCTGCAGGAGGACAGTGAGTCCCTCTACAGCCCGTCCTGTTGTGGAGCCCCTCTGTGTCCATCAAACTGTGTCCCAGCCCCTCTATCTAACAAAGTTAAGAGCACATTAGAAAACACATCAAACTCTTGACTGCAGCAAATATGAGTCCCAGATTGAATCTCATGAAAGTCTCATCATGTCACCAACAAGCACACGAACTACATGCTGATTCTAACAAAGGATAAATGTTTGAGGAAAGCAGAAAGAACGGCTCCAGTCTACACCTGAAAATGGATTCAAAACCAGTTTCAAAACTCAATCCTGATTTTAAAGGAGCAGAACAGAAAGAAATGAAAACTTTAAAGTGATCAGAAAAACACAGGTCTGTTTCAAACACATGTTTAAAGTCATCAACACAATAAAAACAGGATCCTGTTCATAATGCAGATGTGACATCAGGCTCATTCATGCTAAACTGATTTAAGAACAATAATAATGTTCAATCATCAATCATAAGGCAGTGCACAGTCCACTTCTGTTTCTGTCTCAATGTTTCAAAGAGGATTTTCTCACTAAAACAGAAACACTTCAGCACTGAAACAGTCTCAGCTCTTTGTTTTTCTCATTATAAATGTTACTGTCTTCAATCTGGACATGAGCTCGTCCAATATTGATCACAGGCTCCTAAATCGTATTGATATCCAATCATGGCAGGAATATCAGCAAATATCACATCACTGTCCAAATAATCAATATTGACTCAAACACACGGATTTACATCCCTAATATCTACACACACATATATTTATATTAATACAGAGATTTATCTGTGGTGTTTGTCTCATCCTTTAAAAACTCGTCTCACTCTTAAAGAAAGGTCAGAGGTCATTTTTCCTAAACAAATATTTTTCAGCTTCACCTGAAAATCTCTCACCACTGCTGCAAGAAACAGAAGAGTTTATGTTCAACCAGACCTCTGTAGCAAGATGAACTCCTCAAAAATCCTAAAAGGACAAGAATGCTTTCACTTCCCCCTTTCCTCTCTCCTGAGGCCTCAACATACTTCACTAGAGATGGGTGGAGCCATAAAGTCCCTCTTCTTTCCCACCATCTATGACGAGCAGACACCTTCGTTGTTTTCAGAGATTGTATTTATTAATTTGGACTTCCTTCCTAAGCCCTGATTGGCTGAGACCTGATAAGGTGTTTGAACAGACAACGTTCCCAGAGACTTAAATAATCCTTTTCTACTCCCAGAGAATCTTCTGTGACACCTAAGGTGACTTTTGACCTCCCCGGTTATTCGCACTCTTCAAATGTAGGAAACTGATGTTTTTCAGCCAACAGAAACCACAAACCTATAAACTCTTTAAACGAAGCAATGGACACATCTAACAATGTGATATTTTATCCTGTCATGAAAAATGCATTCTGATGATGTGACTTCTGTTTCGAGCCTTACCAATGCCAAAGTTATGAATATGCTGCATTATTTTTGTTAAAGCCTCTTCTGATGGACCAACAGCGCCCCTCAGTGGAAAACTGAGGAGAGAACTTCCATCCAGAAATGCGCCTGTATTCTGCATTATTTCCTGTTATATTGAAGGAATATTTATTATAGGATTTCTATACATTAAGTTTTGGTAGCATAACATCTCAAAGGCATGCAAACTTATATATCTAAGCGTTAACCACATGTATTTTGTTTGGTTGTATTTTTAATAAAATTGAAACCGTTTTATTCTTTCATATTGTTTATACATGAACATCTTTGATATCAAAATGTTTGTCCTAAGATTTTCTACTCAGTTGGAGTGTTTATATTGGGTGGTTCTCAAAGTACAACTTAATATTTTGGCCAAATGTAAGTTGATAAAGTCTGTTACTCATCTAAGACCCCTCCTCCTGTGAGGCCCTCCTTATAAGTCAAAACCAGAGAGACACTTTCTTCTCTCTCTCTTCTTTTTGACTTTTCATCCCTACACTTCGTTTTACGTCTTTATCTACAGTATCATCCATTTTTCTTATTGTCAACACGGCTCTCCTATATTATCTTTGTCTAAGTTTTATCAGAGTAATGTAACTCACCCGCCAGTTTTCTTTATAAGCCAGTAAGCTATAAGACTCTAAAGATCTGTTTCATAGTAAATTGACTTTTGTCATTATTTTCGGAACAATATTCGTCTAGCCAACAAATTATTAATTTTGGAATTAATTACAAAGCTTTTTTTGCCTCTAATTGAGACCTCAAGGCTCCACAACCAGCCACCGGACAACACAACCTGTTTAAGTCAAAATCTAAGACAGCACCTCTCTCCCGTGAAACCTGGGACCAGCTCATGTCGGGACATCATCTCACTGGATCCATCGCACTGGGTCGAGTGTGGACTTCTTTATCTCCCTTTGGGATGACTCTGAACCAGAACAGTCCTTCAGACTCTCCAGTAGCTCCGGACCAGTTTAAGAATCTGATCCCTAAACAAGGTCATAGTAAGACTGCAGTTCTGAACTCCTCCAGATGAGCCTAAGTGTCTTGGTTTAATTCTCCATTAATTAACTACCCCTGATTTGTCCTTTCTATGGTAGGTTAATTTGTTAAATTAATCCTCTATAACCACTCAATATACTTAAATGTTTCTTGAGGGTTCATAACTTCTTTCCTTATTCACAGCCATTGATCAACATGACTCTGACATTTATTCCTTCTTAAGTGTTTTATTTTATCTTATTTTGTCTTATATATCCACCATATACTTTTAATAAATCACCCTTATATTTAAAGTTCTGTCTGTTGGTATTCTATTTGGAAGATTGACATCACTGTATGAGAGCGCTGTCTTGAGACTTGAGATTGATGAAATTGATAATGATGGTGCCCCTTTATTAACAAGAGCAAATGAGATATTAAATGAATATTAATTTCTTTAATTAATATCCAGTAATATCCAGAAAATTATCGCTACACCTCCATGAAACCATCATCATCATCATCATCATCATCTGTCCTTCATTGTCCCACTGATACAGTGACCTTCAGTGGGGATATCATCAGAGGAGGAGACTTTAAAGTCCAAATGTACGGAAAGAGCTTCTGTGCAAAAGTGTGTGTGAAGGTGTGTATGTGTGTGTTAGTGTCAAGGTCAGAGAACGACAGTCGTCCTCTGTCCCAGTCCAGATTCACCCTGATCCTCTGACGAAGTCCTCTCACTGACAGAACAGTGCGTTCACCTGACAGGGTCCATGCTGTGTATTCATCAATGAAAAAACCTATCCTCCATGATCCAGAGTTTATGTTTCTCTTCCTGTCTGCAGACTCCTCACACACACCCACATCCCACTCTATGATCTCTCCAACCTCAACGTCCCAGCTGTGAGTCCCAGAGTTGAAGCCCTCAGAGCCGAGGACAGAGCAACAATCAGTGACCCTCTCTGGATTATCAGGAAGATGTTGCTGTCTCTCTCCTGGTCTCACAGAGGTCAGATCTTCAGACAGGATGAGATCTGAACCAGCAGTGTTTGGGTCCAGAATGACTGGCCTGAAGGAGACCAGGTCCTTCATCTTGGTCCAGATGTTGAAGCTCAGGTTGCCCAGGTGTTTGGCCACATGGATCAGAGCTCCTTCAGGCAGCTGTGGATCCTCCAGCAGGGGGCGCTGCTGGACTCTCTCCACTGCAGCCTTGTAGTTTTTCAGGAATGAGACGTCTGCAGCTGTCAGCTGCTCCTCTGTGGCTCTGACTGTTTCTGAAAGAGCTGCTATCTCTGTGCTCAGGGCCTCCGTCTTCTCCTTCAGCCTCCGGCTCTTCTGCTCCTCTTCCTCCCTCAGAGCACAGATTCTGGCCTCCTCTTCCTCTGACAGAAACTCATGAAGCTTCTTAAACTGCTCCTTAATCTGCTGCTCTGTGTCTGCAGCCTGGGACTTGATGTGTCCTCCTGTTACATCCCACTTCTTCTTGATTTCATTCAGGTTCCTCAGTTTGTCCTTTAAGGCCTTCACTGATTCCTGGAGCTCGTCTCTGAGATCTTGAGCAGCTTCATCCATGGGTCTGAACCTGTGGTTGGTGTGTTTCTTAGAGTCTCTGCAGACCACACAGGCTGGCTGCTGATGATCCAGGCAGAACAGTCTGAGTTTCTCTGAGTGCAGGCTGCACAGATCGTCCTCTGAAGAAGAAGAAGCCATTCTCCTCTGAGTGAAGCTGAACTGACGACAGGCAGACAGCTCCAACAGCTCAGACTGCTGAGGGGACACTCCCTCCTCCACAGTGTCCTCAAACTTACTTTGACTCCTGTGTTTTATAAAGCTCCTCTCAGTCTGCAGGCAGGAACTGGTCACAGTGGAAGTATTCCAGTATTCCCAGTATTCCCTCCTGAAGCTGTGGTCACTCTCTGAAAGTCTTTCTGAATGTTCACAGTGAAAGTTCCTTCTGTCTCCGTGTGTGTGCTCAGAGAGAAAGACGTCTGTTTCCTGGTTTGTCTTATCAGAGATCATAAAGGTGGAGCCCTTTGACTGAGTCATCGGGGTGAGGGTTAAACAACTCATATAGTGTCAATAAAGTTTGCACACTGACTCCAAAACTGTTCTTCTTCTTCTTCTTTTTGAACAGTTTGTTTTTTAATCGTTGAGGATGGTCGCAGACCTCTCACTGCGACCAATGCAGGGCTGGCTGAGCTACTTTAGCTCCCTAAATGACATTATGATCAGTTTGAAGAAGTAATTTAGAAAATAGTTGTTATTTTTTAAGGACATCCATCCATCCATTATCTACACCACTTATCCCTTTCCAGCTCAACAATGCTGGAGAAGCCTTAGTAGAGATTTGAGCTCTCTGAACCTTCTAGTTTTAATACTTGACGATGGTCACATGTATGAGTGTTCCTCTGGTTAAGCCTCCTCATTAATCTGCTGCTTCATAAAGTCACCTTGGGCTGCATGCCGATGTTCTCTGCAGCTGAACTCCTGTTTCAAATGGCTAATGCTTGTAAATGTGGAGCTTCATTATTACCAGGGCTCTCTGATGAGCTGCTGTCATATTCAACATCTTCAATAACATCATCATTTCTTTAATAATGAGCTGACCCCTGATGAAACACACTTGAACAGATAAGTTAACTTTTAATGCCATGACCTGAGGTTGATATTTTATCCCTTTGTCCTCTGGGTTGGCATTAACATGTGGACACCTCTCACCGCTGAGGCTTTTTACAGTTTATGTCGAGGGACGTCAGCGTCCACACCCTCCACCTGACCACAGCCCTGGGAGCTGAGGAAGGTGTGGTCCTGATTCAAGAAGGAAGTGATGAATTCTGGGAAGTCTCTCTTTAGGACGACCTCCAGGAACATCTCTGCGGCTGTTCGGAGCCTCTGTTTGGACCTGAAGAGGGGGAGAGCCAGCAGTGAGCCAACATCACCAATACAGACTGTGAACAACAGCAGAGGGAGGCAGCCAATCACAGGGCTGAAACTGACTGACAGACAGCTATTCAAACACTGCATTAGTCTGACCAGCATGTTCGGTGTGAGGAGACTGCACCCCTCCATTTGAAGGGCCGACCCAGCATCCTTTGTGCTGTGAGGCAACAGCACTACCTGCCTCACCACTGCACAACCCTTAACAGGATTAAGGTGTCCCTGATTAAAAAGGCTGTCTGCTGTAGACACTGTTTGTGACATCATGATGTGTCTGGAGACAAAACACTGCAAACCTAGAGGCAAACATGAACCACCATTACAGGCTAGCAGGCAGCACCAGAGTGCTGCCGACAGGAGCTGATTGTTACTGGGTTTAAACGGGTTTTTTGGCCAGTGGGAAAGGGGTATTTCATCAGTATGGGAGTTTTCCAAGAAGGAAAAGGACGATGATAAAGCCGAGCTGTCTCTGACTTATAAGAAGAAAGAACAGAAAGCATGGGGGAAATGTGCCCTGCAGTACTTTAGAAATCACTGCAGTGTCTGATCCAGTACAGGGATAACAGAGGACCCAAATTCTGTCTCCTGAAGAGCCTGCTCACCGGGCAGAGTGACGGAGAGCAATGAGCTCTGCGAGGACCCCGTGGGTGAGCTCGGTCACCAGCTGCCTGCTCACCACCCTGCTGTCGTCTTCCAGCCTTGTCTGATGACGGATCCACTGCCACACCTGAGACCCACAAACACACACACTGTTCAAACATCAGGTTTGGTCCTAGTTTCTGAGCTCTTTGGACTCCAGAAGGCTTGAGCTGGACTGCCTGTTGATGTGGACCTGATGACTCCAAACACTAGAATCATTCTAAGACTGATTTTAGTTCATATTGTGCACATTATACTTAATTTCTGAGGTTGCTCAAATAAAGCTGTACTTTACACATCAATAGATAACAATTAATAACATGAAGTTGTGCTTATATTGTAGGTGATTTGGGATTTTTTGTTCCATCACATTAGTAGCAACACATATTTAGGTATATAATGTGTACGTTTTAATAAAATTCCAAAAAAAGCATCTGGTGTGCAACAGCATTAAGTCTCTTTGTCCACATGTCAGCAGGTATTTTTGAAAAACAGATTTTTCATACATTTTTGAAACCTATCCCATTAACATGTGAGGTATTAAAAAAATCTTCATCCACGTGGAAATGCATAAATAAATTCAATTTAAAAATTTAATTCAAATGCACAGACAGTGCAAGGTAGGTTAGACAAGTGATTAAAATGATTTAAAAGTAGGAAATATTTGCCTAATATATACATACAGTAGTTTTCAGACAAGTAACATCAGAGAAACATCTTAACAAAGCTTTATGTGGCTCTGTAGGTTTGTGCTGACACAGGGAGAGATTGCTGTCTTCATATCTATTCAAACAACCTGTCCAAATACTGAAGGCCCACTGGTATCAGAACTCTCCCAAACAATCTTGGTTTGGAGACTCACTCCACCGCCCATCAAAAGGTTGACAATCCAAGCCCAGCTATGGCTGTCACATGTCAATGTGTCCCTGGGCACAGCACTGAACCCTTAATTACTCCCAATGCTGCGTCAGTGCTGTGCAAATGGTTTTGAAAGAGCGTGGATGTGTTTGCTGATACTGATGGATGACCAAGCAGTCAGCTTTGGGGGTGAAAAATGAAGCCAGAGCACAAGTGCCAAAAACTGCAGTACCCTGAGTGTCCACTTGGGGCTGGCAGCAGGAAACCTGAGAGTTAAACCTGGTTCAGCACCTGGCTTTGGTCTGATCATTTAACATAAAGAGAGGCTCTTCCTGTGCGAGGGCTGACTTAAATTCTGCTCCACACATCTTTATAAAAAACAGGCCATTGAAGTTGCTTTGTAGGAAGAAACCCTGCTGAAACTGTATTTATTTATTAAATATGGACTTTATAAGGACAGTATGAGGAGAGAGAATATCTCTGCACAGCAGCATTTATAGCCTGAGCTCATTTTTAATACCCATCCCTCGATGGGCCTTTTAATACAAAGCACAACAAAACAGGAAGAACACAAGGCCCCGACAATTCACCAACCTGTGATCTGGAGATCTCTGCTGTGGCTGAATCTTCTACCTGGCCTCTGAAGAAAAAGTGTCCGATACCTGTGAACGAGAGCAGAGATCTGACAGCTCTGTTGTTTCTCTGCTTCACCTCAGTCTGAATGCATACATACACCAACCTGACAGCCACGCCTCTATGAAGAGGACGCCGACTGCAATGTTATACTTCAGTCCTTGGAGCGTGACTCCTCCCTGAGGAGAGAAAACACAGGTTGAGTTTCAAAGTTACTATGAAGCTGCGTCACAAGGAGGTGCTTAGTTTCCATGCCTGAAGTCATCAATGGCCTCTCACCTTTGGCAGAAACCTGTCTTTATTTTCACCTCCAGACTCATCAGTGAAGCTAATGACCAACAAACATGAGCTTCAGTTTGTTGTTCCATGAAAATATATTTAAAGTGAAAGGGATGGTTAGAAAATTGGCGTCATGGAAATATCCAACTTCGGTGACAAATTTGCACAAAGCCGTGGCACAACAGCCAATCAGCACAGAGATTGAACAGTGACGAGGAGAAGGACGTAACGATGGCTGCACGTTGGCGTTGGAGCTCGAGTATTTTAGAGCCCGGCAGGTTCACCAACAGAGGCTCCGTCACCGGACGTCATATTGAAACATGCAGCTCTGAAGGATGTTACAGATCATCAGACAGATGTGTTTCTACTTTGGACTTTTCTGGGAAATTTGGCTTCTTGTTTTCCAGAACAAAAAGAAGACAGCATTGCTTTAACATCCACCATTTTTGGCTTATCTCGCCCTCTTCTCTCATTACTTTCAGGTCTGAAGAGCAAAAATTCAGCTCAGTGAATATGAACCATTTGAACATGCAGACACGTGTGAAATTCAGTCACGTAAAGATGCAACGCAACTTTTTTTGCACGTTTGGTGTGACCACAGTTTTCTCAAGTATGAGAATTTAGTGGCCAATTCCTGTTTCTCATTTGTTTGGATCTCCACTGAGTCCATCCCAACATGTGTTTCCATACAATACGCATTCACATCATCTCTCACATACGACAATCACAACGTATATAAAAACAAATCTGCAGCATCAAAATGCTTAAAGGGACCAGGGTTTGAAGGTCATATATTGTTTATGCTCCACAGTGTTGGGGGGCATTTCTTTGTAAGTCATCCCTTCCTTCAGTTATGAACTGAGAAAAGTCAGTTTCACTTTAGGGCGGCACGGTGGTGCAGTAGGTAGCGCACATGTCTCACAGCGAGGTGTGAAGTATAGCGTCCTGAGCTGGAGCTGGCACATGCAGCTGCCACACGCACTCAGGGTGAAACCACCGTGGCTTGATAACATGCTTGTCCAGATGAAAATCTACCTTCAAGCTGTTAAAGTGCATTGGTCATTGCCGAACAAAGTAATCTGATTACACTAAAGGATTACCTCGCGACGAGTTACCTCTGGCTGATTTATTGTTATTTCAGACTTCTCAGTGGGGGGAGGTTGCATAATGAGCCGTAAACTCTGTAATGGAGTAAAGACTGACCGAGGGCATGGACAGCAGATCCTCTGGAGCCACAGAGACGTCATCTCTGCGCTGATGGAGCTGGTTATCTCCTTCAGTGTGGAGCTGGAAGAGCTGGAGGAGGTGAGAAAGTCCTCATCAGCATCTCTCTTTCCTTACTTCAGAATAAAGCTGAGGATGCAGTGCTTACTTTCTGCATGGGCTCAATCAAACCCAGGTCATACACCATGAAACCGTCCACGCCGGCCTGGATCTCCAGCAGCTTCAGTCTGAGAGGAGAGAGGAAACAGTGGAAAGAATAAATGGATGGACAGCATGGGAAGTTCCCCAAGGTGAAGCCAAATGGTCACTTCTGGTGTGAGGAGTGAAGCCAACGTGGCAGTTCCTTCAGTGTCCACTAGAGGCTGCCTGCAGCAGCAGATAGACCCTCCGTGCTCAAATGTTTACGGAAGTGTTTAGGACAGCTTTAGTCTGAATAATTTATATATTTATCTTATCAATATATACAGAGTAAGGCTGAATGATATTGGGATATACTTATACTGCAATATTTTTTACTCCTGCAATACAGATTACCATTTTTGTGTGGGAATATCAACACAGATGTTAATGATTTTAGTAGGATCTTAAGCTTGTTTTGCTGTTAGCCCACTTGGAAAGGGTCAATCGATTAATCTTTATTAGTATAGCTTCAAATCTTAACAAATTTTGTCTGAGTTGGTCAAAGCCATGCTCTTCTTCTCTTTGTTTTCTTTCATTTTTTAAAAATCATTTTTTATACTTTCTTTATGTATTATTCCTATTAGAGACATGCAGAAAGATAGAGAGGTGTGCAGAGACAAAGGAGCCAAAATGAGAATTCATTCATAAAGTGATAAACTATGGATGCCTACACCATAATTTTGTCTTTATTTTATGTCTCTGTTGAGTGCAAATTTGTTAGAGGTTAGCTCTTGAGGCTTCTAGGATGTAAAGGTAGTTATGATGGTAGTATAATCAATTACAACCATAGATAGAGGATGTTTTAATATCATTAACAGCTATGATTGTGAAACAGAGAGGACTGATGTTGGTAGTCATGGTTACTGTGGTATATGCACGATATTTGCAGGAACTTCTGTGAAAATTAATAAACAGATTGTTCTGAAGTTACTACAGGAACTGTAATGATAACTGAATAAGGCTAAAAAGAGGACAGAAACAAAAGTGTGATTTCAATGCTGAGCAAACTCTCCGCTGTGTGAAGTACAGCCGGTCAGTAAGGGGAGCTCTAAGAGCCTGTTTACACAGCAACGAAAATGTCAGAAAATGGAGAGTTTTCGTTGCGTTTCCACCTTCTGTTTACATGAGAATGGTGCCTGAATCCTCAAACTCTTGAAACCAGGGCCCAGTGTGAAAAGTTTTTGATGTCGTCTTTGTGTAAACAGGAATCAGCGTTGTCAGGGAAAACGGGGCGCGGCATATGCACAGTTGTCTTTAAGATAAGGTAGCGGACACACCTAGGAACAGCAACAACAACAACAACTATGGCCAGCTACCGAGCAACATTTGTGCTGCTAACTGTTCTCTGTTTGTTATCACTCCTCCAAAAAATGTGGATTTGCTGCGTCAAAACTCTGACCAGCAGAGATGCATTTGTTATATTTGCCAAGGACACTGCAGACTTACATCGCCAACTACTGGCCTGGTATGACACTACCCCGTTTTCAGTCATCCTCGCAGATTCATGTGAACAAGGAGCATTTTAGAAAACACAAAGAAAAACCTTTCTGTTTCTGGTGACGACGTTGTGTAAACGGACTCTAAGTGTGTTGGCTTCTCCTCGTCTGAGCTGTCACATCGTCCATCATTAACACGTTCTCTGAGTCAAACATGAACGAGCACATCGTTAGCGATGTCTCTACCTGGTCACTGAAGCTAACACTCTCTGATGCGAGTCGCAGAGTGGGTCATGAGGCAGCAGCAGGGCGGCCATCCCTCCTGTGGCCAGGGCGCCCCTCCGATGACACGTCTGGACCAACAGGTCCATGTAGCTGCGCAGGAAACGCTTCTCCATGTTGACATATTTACTGCGGTCAGGCAGCAGGAAGTTCTGACGGTGACCTGCAGGAGGACACAAAATGGTCCAGAGTTACTCTTGGGAAGGCAAAGCGAGGCGAGGTTTGGAGGTTTGTGGTTATATCAGACATATATCCGTAATCTGGGAGGTCCAAGCATTTCATTGGCTGTGGGGGAGGGGTATCCGTGAGGCCGCTTGTTTTAATGGGTAACACCAAAGATGGGTTTGGGTCAAGGCCTAAAGTCATGTGACTTTTTGAGTCCCTGTTTTTGAGCTGTTTAAGGCTGTGTCAGCTGGTTAAATAGGAAAAATCAAGTTAAACTCTTGAGTTCTGACAGTTTGGACACTTTAAGACTTTCTTAAAAACTTATTCCCAAAGAAGCAACAAGACATGGATAATTAGGTAACGATCTTCATCTAAAGCAGACTACACTCCTGTGTGCAGCGACTTCTAGAAATGTCATCAAACCAGCTGACTTCAAACACATAGGCCTCTTTATTAGGTACTTCTTTTGCCTTGATTCTTGGTGCCATGGATTCAACAATCATCCCTTGGAGATGTTGGTCCACATCTCCAAGATTGCATCACACAGCTGCTGCAGATTTGTCGGCCGAACAGCCATGATGAGAATCTTCAAGGTGGTCTATTTGTATGAGATCTGGTGACTGTGGAGGCCACTGGAGTACAGTGGCTTCATTATCTCCACTGGTACTTATTTAAAAAATCTACATAATAAACTGTTTCATCAAAGTCAGTAAAATGTTAATATTAGTGTTTTTCATTCCGAGTTCTGGCAGTTTCCCATCAGATTATTTTGGCTTTTTTCAGGGAGGTTTTGCCTCCCCCAATATGGCGCCGACAAAGTACAAGCCAACCAGTCAGCTTGGCATTTATTCATGTCCATGTGTGTTTGCTGTCATCGCCAAAACTTGTTGTTGTGCTTCCCTGCTTTTGCCAGTTTGCTACCTGACTGGCTAATAACCAGCTCTCTAAGACCAAACACAGGACACGACGACAGGACGTCTTTTGAGCACGACCCTGATGCCCCTCTGGGCCAGTCATGTGCTGGAATCATTCATAACAAACACACCTCTAGAGACTCAGGTAAGACTGTCTTCAGGACCAACACATCATCAGACTTTGGATGGGGGCAAACGGTTCAGAAATCAGGCTGATGACCTTGGTGTGAAGAAGTCAGCTCAATAAACCCACACCACATGCAGTTTTTTTTATGTCATTATAGGTTGATGAATTTTATTTTTTTTTCTTTGTCCTCAAAGAAGTTAGCAGGTTTAACTTAGACACTCACCAAACTTGTTGACAAAGGAGGCAGAATAATCCCAGATGCCACAGTTGAGTCCAGCTGAATGATCCCTCAGTTCATAAAGAATCTCCTCCATCTCAAAGGCCGCTAAGACGTTTTCTATCAGCACCGTCGCCTTGATGCATCCAGGCGGGAGACCAAGCTATGCAAAAACACACAGACATATATGACACCAAAACCACAGGCCAACAGGCCAAGTTTGGCACAATTTAGGTTTATTTAAATTCCAAAGACAGCTAGAATATATTCATACTAACTGACATTTAATAAGTCTGCCAAGTTTCACATACTGAGCATCCCTGATCCACCTCTGTTCTCACTCTGTCTGAGGCACTCTGTTACCCCTGTTGCACCCCCCTCCTCAATTTTAAATGATCAGTGACAGACAAATTACATGATAGAGCGCAGCACTGTTCCAAAAGCAGCTGATGGTGGACCTCAGTTTAAGGGTGTCCCCACCTTAGCTTTAACCTTAAAGCTCCATGTCCTGGTGTGTTTGAAAGTTTACATCACATCTTGGGTGAATGTTGCAGAGGATCAGATGCAGCTCTTTTTCCCTCCCCTTTGGAAATGCTCTAATCTGAGGGGGCGGGGCCACAGGAGGCTATGATAATGAGGTCTGCTCTGATTGGCTGCCAAACAATGCTTCACAGGAGGGCCTGGGTGTTGCAGGTCGCAGAGTCGACTCTGAAAACAGCCATGGGTTCTGCCTCTGACAGGCAGAAAACACATGTGGGTGGAGACTGTATAGCTATGATGTCATAAACCCCATTAAGTAAAAAACAGAGCATTTTAAGGGTCATTTTCTTTAAAGAAGGAGAGAGCATATCTCTGTGAGAGTTTAGTGAAAGGCGTCATGATCTTCTGCTCCCCAAGAACCTTCTTGCAAAATTAAAAAGAAAGAAAAAAGAATTAAAAAGAAAGAAATGGGATATGGAAGAACTGATTTCATTTTGGGACTGATCCGGATCACCTTGGCGGAGGTCTGCGCTCTCTGAGTGCTTTTCTAGTTTTTTATCTAAATATATGTTTTATTACCCTTCTGTGTAAATGCCCTGAAGGAGAAAAGACTGGGGTAGGTGTGGGGCATAACTAAACACATGTAAATGAAAACCGTTGGAAACATTTGTGAAACCAAATGAAAGTACAAAGAAGTTCAATGAATTAAAATAAAACTAGAAGTGCTCCAAGAGTACAAAACTCCACCAAAGGCAAAAAAGAAAAAACAAAAAAAGTGGTCTACTGTCATACAGTGATATCATATTATATTCATATTATAAATATTGTTAAAAATTAATAGTGTAAATTCCTTGGCCATGTTCATAGTCTCACTTTTACTTGTTTATTCTTCCTTCATAAGGAAGCTGACAAAGCTTAAAGACTGCATGTTGCAACCTGCTTACTTAATTTTTCACTTGTTTACTTAATTTTTTATGTATTTTAATGTCTCTTATCCATTTTAATGTCTTTATTTGATATTCCTACTGCTCTACTGTGTATAAGAGCAACTGAAACAACCCCATTTCCCCTTAATAAAGTAATGACTGATTCTGAAAACAAAAAAAAAAGAAAAAGAAATAAGGGATGACAGGGACGCTAAAGTGGTTGCGGTATTGTAGCTCTGTCTGTAAGGGTCTGGGCTGGGGACTGGAGGGTTGCTGGTTCAAGTCCAGACCAAAACGTACTTGGGAGTTGGTTTGGTAGCTGAGGAGATATAAGCTGACTTACAGTGGCACTGGTGCCACTCACAGCAGTGATGCAGCTGGATGATTGGCGTCCTTGTCTCTGGACCCTTGGAGCGTATGAGTTGCACCCCTGTGCCCTAAACTTCACCCACGTAAACCTCTCTGAATGAAGTAGGGTGAATGTTGCTGGTGTGATCAGGAATTATCCTGCATAAGCTCCTAAACCTGACCTGAGTGCAAAAATCAGATGCTGTGGACACAAGCCTCATATTTCTGTGGCCTTATCATGTGTTCATGTATGCAGATGATGTCCTGGTGTTTATTCTTAGCTGTACTTCGCTTCATCACACCTTCTCTTGTGTCCAGATGAATATCTTGTTCCACAGTCGAGCCTCCATGAAGCTCTCCACCTAAAGCAAGACCAGATCTGATTATGTGGTCTTGTGCCGCAAGACACATCTTCTCTCTGAGCACGAGTGATTCAGTCTTACTTTGGAGAGGTAGAAGAAAGGTCCACTTTTGTTTTCAAACAGCGTCTTTCCACAGTGAAGCATGAGGAGACCAAAGTCAAAGAGAGGACCTGGAGCTTCTCTTCCCTCCACCTAAAACCATCCAAAGAAAAACAGGGAATCATCTACAGGTTATTTTATGTTATTAAAATATATGGAAGATCTTTTCAGGGTGCTGAGAAACTGTCCTTCTAAACTATCAGAAATCTCTCAGCTGCAGGATGGTGAAGTTAATAATATGTAAACAAAACACCGTCATGTTGTGCTCCACCATGTTCCAGGCACGGGGTCGGAGCATCAGCACTGGAGCTTGAGATATGTGCGGAGCGTCTGTTGTAACATGGACAGATAAACATGAGAGTATTGTGACTGTAGCACACATGAAGACGTCATAATATCAGGGTTTAAAGGGGACACACACCAGGGAAGCGGCCGTGAACGGCCTTGACGACATTCTGGATTCCTTTAATCTGATTGAAGAATGTCGGACAGTTCCCATCGTCAAAGTCAACCTGCCAAAGAAAACAGAAATAACAAAAGGAGTGAAACACTCCAGATTCAAAGAGATCTGATCTCATCAAGGCTATGTGAGGACCTAACTCAGAAAGGACTGTGCAGCTCCAAACCTGCGCTAATGAAGCTGCTTTTTCATTCATGCTATTAGCTCAATACTCGGCTTTACTCTACTTGGTTTTGGTGCTAAGGGCTTCATTTTCCATTACAACATTATTGTTACATTACAACAATAATGAGTGACATGGAGATGATAGTGGGGCTGGTTTTTGTAGAGGTCAAAAGAGCTCCAGCAACACTTGTAGTTCATGAAACAACTTTATTAGACCGACGTGTTTCGGCTTGTGACCTTCATCAGGGTCATCAGAAATGCATTACAAACATCACATAAAAAGGGTAGGTTTGACATTGAGAAAAATTAAAAAAGTTAAACAGTTACAAGATTTGACCAGTCATGCAGTTACATCTGAGTCAGCCAACAGAATGGCTGCAGGGGTTTGTCAATGAAGTCACCATGTGGTTTTGGACCAATAAGGTGCTGACAGGGGGTGAGGGGAAGCGTCCAAAGGGAGGTATCAGAGGCACCATTTTGGTCAAAGGTCTGAGAGACAGCTTCCACTGGATGGGGAAGTGCTTGTTGACCAGAGGATCAGTATAAGATTACACGTATAACCATAAGGCATAACACAGGGAAATACAAAGGCTTAGATAAAGCAGATTCTATAAAAAGGGGCTGTTTTTTGTTTCAGAGACGTTCACAAGCAGAGAGACAAAACACTAAAGATGTGTGCAGGAGAGCTTGGTTAACAGTCCAAAACTGGAGATGGGAGGCATTTCATGTCCATCAGAGGACGCTCCAAGAAACAAAACTCTTGGACACTTAATGGTCAGCAGCGTAACCATGTCAGATTGGCTCAGCCTGCTTCAGACGTCACCAGGAGTGATACAGAAGACCTTATCAGGTAGAATGATCCTACAGAGCCTCTGAAGCAGGGGTGGGCATCTGAACAGCAAATACAGACATTCATTACACGAAGGGGTAAGGCGATCTGTACTTCCTGAGAGGGCTGGGGCCATTTAACATCTGCAAGAAGCTGCTGCAAATGTTTGACCTGTCTATTGTGACCAATGCCTTTTTCTATACAGACAAGTGCTGGGAAGGAAGCACCAAAAAGAGAAGAATCTATCTATCTATCTATCTATCTATCACAACTAACTGCATGCCACATTTGGATCTTGCTGTTGCTCAGATTGAACAAGACAATGAAGATAATTTTTGCCGTGACCTGTACTTGTTTTATATTTGAAGTAGAAATATATTTTTTTCCTGTATTCTCCCAATTATTTTTTTTCTTCAGCCAAAACCAAATCATCAAACATCTATTTTCACAGAATTTTAAAATGTTTGAGTCCCTCACTGCTTGCATCTGAGGTTCAAAACTGATGGCATGTGTGTTGATAGGTAACGCAATGACTGATTGTGACCAGCAGGGGGAACCATCATACTTCATCACAGGGGTTGGATACGGAAAGGACAAAGAAGAGAGAGAAGCTAAAGGGTATGACCAGTATGGTGTTTGTAAGTTGTTACATTAAAGTTTGAGCAAAAGTCTCATCCTTGAAGACACAATCAACACAGTATGGAGAGCAAAGAAAAATATGGTGAACCAGACATTTGTCCACACTGAGCAGTTTTACCTGAATCCCCTGAGCTGGAGACTTCAGAGCTTTAATGAAGCGCTGAGTATCACAGGGAGCCAGATCCCCAATATCCACATGTCTCCTCTGGAGCCTCGGGGGGACGGGCTGCACCCTCCACGTCGGGTCTCTCCTGATGTGTGACGTTGACTCCAGGAAGTTTGGCAGATGCCCAGAGAGGTCCAAGTGCACCTTCCTGGAAACTCGTAACCGCAGGACCTGTGAGGAGTTTCATCTTTACTTTAATGAAGCGAGTACTCGATGTCTTAAACCATCAGGACTCTCCTACCTGATCCACCTCCTCATTAAAGGTGGAGATCAGCTCTTGGAGGAAGAGGAGTGACTTGGTGCTGAAGAGTGTTTTATACTCTTCCTCTAAACCCGAGGGAGGGGGACACAGCTCCACGCTCACTGGACCCTGTGAGAGAAAACAGACGCCATGTTGGAGTCGCCCCCTGGTCATCAGGAGTTCAAATGTCACGGGACGCCTAAATCCTGATTTCTGGATTCTTTGGTCATCGTGAACCAGAAGAGAAGACTGACAGCTCAAACCTTCCAGGACTGCCAAGTGATCAATGAGTGTGTTTACATGATCACAGTAAGGACAACAGTCCAGAATCAGTAACAATCTGGTTTGAGGTGTTTACACTCACCTCAGTAATCTGTCGTAGGGTAGTCTGAGTCTGGGGTGAGGGCCTCAAAATAGGGAACATGAGACTAACAGGGTCATGTTTGATGTTTTTACTTTTTTCATTCCTGTGTGCTTTTATACCCTGTGTGATTCACGGGATAATCTTCCTAAGGGATTATGAAATTCTATCTAATCTAACCTTATCAGCCAATCACATGGCAGCAACTCCATGATTTAAGACACTATGAACATGATGTCCAGACAGTCATAAACTTCTGATCCTGTTGGATTTTCACACTCAGCCATCTCTTGAGCTCACAGGGAATGGTCCAAAAAGAGGAAATTTCACAACATTTTAGTCGATGAAATCTGCTGTAAATTTAGTCGACTAAAATATGAAGTGTAAAGGGTAAGGCATTTTTGATGTTTCCTTGAATTTCTGAAGTCATGTTTTACACTTGGATGAAATCAAACATCTAATAACCCTTTATTGAATGCTAGTAAAGTCTGAATGTATAAATGAACAGAAACAAATTGAACTTTTGTGTGAAATGCAGTCACCTTTATTTAGGCTACCTGGCAGAGCATCTCAGTTACAATACCAGAACTGACAACAAACAGTGAACCTGCTCTACATGAATATATCAATTCATAAAGAGAGGAGCTCTGATTGGATCGCTCCACAACTTAAAAGTCTCTGTCAAACATTTTAGTCTAGTTTTCATGTGTTGATGAAAATGTCAGTCAATTTAGTTAGAGTTTTTGTCCATGTGCACTTGTTTTTATTAGTTACTGTCTAGTTTTCATCAGGGGAAAAAAGGTTGTTGACGAAAACTATGACGAATTATTAGTCAACCAAATGAACACTACACAACAGAAGATTGTAAAAGTGTCTCCTGGTCTGATGAGTCTGGATTTCTGCTCCACATTCAGATGTAGGCTCAGAGTTTGGTGTGAACATCATGAAGCATGGATCCATCCTGCCTTGGATCAGCGGTTCAGGCTGGTTTTCTTAGTCCCACCTGAACATGGTTTAAACCCCACAGCTTCCCCGAGTATAGTTGCTGACCATGTCCATCCCTCATTAACCACAGTGGACCATCTTTGGTCTGGTTTCTTGAACATGACAGTGAGTTCATCTGGCCTGGGAGAGGACATCTAAACTGGCCTTGCTGCCTCTGTCTCCTGGATAAGCTGATATTTGTTTCCAAAAATGGACCATAAGACAAAGGGACAGGACTGAAAATAAGCATACATTTTCTAAATGCTGCTGTGATCCATCGTTCTTCATTCGTTTGTCAAGCTCTAGCCTCAAATCTTAATGGTCCATAGTTTTGCCCCCTGGTCTAGGGTTTAGGCAGCGTTAGACTTGGTTTCCCCTCTAAAGCTTCTTTATCAACACATCACTCATGTAAGACCTCCTCTGACTGATAACAGTGCAGCAGGACTCAATGAAACCATCAACCTCAACACCTCCTCAGGCAGTACTTACTTCCTCCATCATCCATAACGTGAGTTTTCTGCAGAATCATAAGGAAATGAGCTGATACTCACAGACATGTTGGTGGAATCCTCTGCTCACTGTACACAGGTGGACTTTGGTTTGGGTTCACTTCAGTCACTGTTTGAACAGGAAGATGTCTGTCTGTGTGCAGGGTTTAAAGTCCTGCTCAGCCACTTTATCATCATCTATGCTTTTTAAACTCTGAACCACCACGAAAGACCCTGTTTTATCTGAAATTAGAGAAAAAACAAATATGAATGACAGCATGGAGGGAGCCATGAAGCCTGAGGCAACACAATCAGAGCCAAAAATAACTAAAGTGTCCCAGCAGCACACAGGGCACGTGTTAAACTACAACATAGAGCTGTCCACGAGCATTTCCACAGTGCAGAGTGAGGCTCAGACAGATCCAGGGGTGCACTATAGCATGGGGATTTAGTCAGATACACAAGGAAGAGCCTGAAGGGTTTGCAGAGGTACAAGAGGGGTGCCAGTCGGGGTGCTGGTTTTGCAGAGTGGTGAGCAACCAGGCACAACCCACATACATGCTTCTGGTCCAGGTTTGAATCCAGACTGTGGCCTGGTTGCACAGTGTCCACCCCTGCTCTCTCTCTCGCCCCTTCACAAGCACCACTCTCTCTCTCTCTCCTGTCAATAAAGGCACAAAATGCCCAAAAAATTATCTAAAAAAACAAAACATAACAGGGGTGCCAGTCCACATCCCAGCAGCCCTTGTGTTCTGAGTGTTACACAGTCCAATATGTGGCTCAGGAAAGGCTCTGAAAACTGATCAAAAACTGGTTCACCAACTGCTTGATATGGTAACATGGTTTCACTACTCATTGTTGTAAGTAGCTAATCAGCCAATCAGATTTCATTTTCATTTTTCAATGTTTCTCTCATTTATTAAGAAAGCACTTCAATACAAACAAGCAAAAAAAGAAGGAGCAGAGAAAGGAATAATCTTTTATTTTGTTGCCCTTTTTTTTTTTTTTTTTTTACAAGACACTAATTAACAAAGTACATAATAAACACAAAAAAAATCAAACCACTGTGGGGCCAAGCAAGCCATCACTTTCCTCTATTTATCTGAAAAAAGAAGATAATAACAATAATAACAATAATAATAATAATAACACCAATAACAATAATGAACCTTAAAATACTACACAGATGGACAAAACTTTGCTTTCAGGTCTCATCTCTCCTAAACATGATAATTTTTATTCTAATTTTAAATATGAATCACGATATAGATTCTTTGGTCTCACTGTTTCTCTGTTCCCTTCAAGTTATACTGACTCTCTTTTTTCAAATCTTTTCTGTTTGTTGGCAAAGTTTTCTTATGAGCAATATGACAGCAATTCAGTGCATTTCAAAGGTGTATAATACCTGCTGGGGTTCAAAATGAAGAAGAGAGGTGATTTAAAAGACTCTAAACATGGCATGGTGGTTCGTGCCAGAAACTGCTGATATAAAAAAAGGAAAATATCCAGTGAGCAGAAGTTCAAAGGTCAGAGGTGAATTCTCAGAGTTGTTGGAGATGATAGAAAGGCAACAAAAGGCCATTTCTGAAAGCACAACACGTGGAATTTATTTATTTTTGCTTAAAAGTAAATAAACACCTGGAATCTTCAGGCTGATGGGCCACAGCTGCAGAAGACCACACCAGGTGTTGGTTATGTTAGCTAAGAACAGGAAACAGGGGCTACAGCTCACCTGAACTGGACAATATAAGATTGGAAAATGCTACCTGGTCTGATGAATTTGGATGTTGGCTTTTATTCCTTTTTGGTTGTTTGAAAACATGACAGCTGATGATAATGATGTCTGCAGACAATGCTGTAACTGTACACAAGCAAATCTGTGCTCGGATGCTGTTCAGATATCTTTGTTTGGAGCTTATTGTGCACCACTGTGTGGGCACACTTATGGACAAAGCCAGCATGCAGAAGCTGCAAGTGACAGATAATGATGCTTTGAGAATATTGCTAACAGAGCAGTGCAAGTGAAATGTTAAGAACTGCAATGATTAATGCTCTGTTCAGTTTTGAACCTGGATGTTCTGAAATATCCCATGTAGAGATTTACACGCTGACTTGGTCTGAGAATGTCATTATCATGTACCAAAGTTTTATATTGGTCTCAGTTATGGGGCAAAGGTGCAGTGGTCGCCTTTTTTTTTTTTTTTTTTTTTAATATATTTGTTTAAACTTAAATGTAAGGATATAGTCTTTTATTGTGCTCTTGTGTTTTTTTTTTAATTGTTTGTTTTTTAGATATGTGAGTTTTTCTGTTTATTTTGGACCATGAGTCTAAAATGAAGTTTTATTGATTGATTGATTGAATAGCTTTTAAAAGTTAAAGAGGGTTTAGACTGAAAAATATGAATTTAGTGAAATGTGTATTTGATGGTTGAAGGCTTTTGCTGTAAAGGATTTAACAAATTTAGTAGCCTAATGTAACAATTTGAGGTTGTTAACTTTGATTGTAATCAACTTAAATATATAATCTTTAAAGAATAACTTATTACGTTATTTAATTTTAGGGAGAAAAAAATGTATAGATATATAATGATTAATTCAATTTTCTTTTTAACTAAGGGCTAGTTCAAACTCTAAATTTCATTTAAAGAAATGTAAAGAAAATTATTTTGTGTTCAGATAACTTAGTTCTGTTCAACTTTAAATTAAAGGAAATCAAATTAGAAATAGTTTTACTTAAGCTTCACTCTTAAATTTATTAACTTAACTCAAATATTCAGGATTAAAGTAGGTGTAACAGAAAAATAATTCAATTAAATAACCAAGGTTCGTCCCATGAAGCTCAAAAAAAAAATTACTGAATGTGTGAAATCAAGACAAACAATTAGTGACTTCAAGTAAGTAAATGATGTTATTTTTCAGATGCAAATAAAATAAACACAAGTCAAACAATCATAACAACACCATAATGCATCTTTTAAAGAAGGAAAACAAATGTGAGGGAAATAGTCTTTTCTCTGGTGGGGGCAGAAAAACGTGTTCAGGGTACCGGGATGAGAACCATGTGGAGTCAGCTGTGATCCAGGGAGGGAGGAAGAAATCAAAAGTCCGTGGTCTAGCTCGCCATCGTCGTCTTCATTCTTCGTTTTTTCATGGGGTAATAAAAAACCTGACCTAAAACAGGTCAAAATCATTGTATCATAAAAGATGAAACTAAAACAATTACTTTTAAAAAGAACCGCGTGCTGCGCTTACCGCGGCACGGTACATAAAGATTTAAACAGAACATAAATACAGAAGGAAAAGACAAAGAAAATACAGCTCACCGTTGTAGTGAATAATTACATGTGTAGCGTTTGCTCGTTACCTGTGTGGCGTTAGTCTTCCCCTGCTGTGTCTGCGGTTTCATCAGAAGTGGAAAAGGAAGAGCCCTCGTGAGCCGGATACTTTTGAATGGTGGGGTGTGTCCTGATTGGTTTACTGATCAACGGCGTATAGGTGAGTGTTTGGAAGTGGAATTAAGTAAAATAAATAAATATGAATCAAAAGCAGATTAACCTAAAATAATTTAAACAGATTCTGGGCTATGGAGGTTCACGAGGGCCACTCAGACACAGAGGGGGATCACAAAGTACAATCAAAACAATTTAAATCACAAATAAAAAAACATTATATAACCTGGGTTACACTAAGGATGGCTGTATTGATATTATTCTCATAGCAAGAGTATTTAATTAGGCAACATGACTAGTATTTTAACTATAAAGACGAATGTCTTGCTTCCTTCTGTCTTTGGTGCAGGCTCCTGTCTGTAAGTCTGTCACTGTCCGTTAGGGGGCGCCAATGGTTCCCACATGCATGACAGGCGATGATCACAGGAGAAGAAGTCGTTGCTCTATTTCCGTATCCGGTAACCAGCGCCTCAGTCAGATCGTGGACAGCTGCTGTACCGGTGTGATAAACTTAAATAACAGCATGGGGGACAAGGCACAGATACAAGAGGCGATTAAGATCCAAGGTGAAGTGGTTCGGAAGTTAAAGGCAGAGAAGGCGAGCAAAGAGCAGGTGAGTACTCTGAACAGCAGTGAAGGTGATGTTACAGCCATGCGCCAGGCAGCATGACTGTATGACAATTAATGAACAGTTTTTGATCAGGAGGGAAACCTACAGACAAAAGTCAGTCTTCACAATCAAAACAAAACTCAAATGAAACCCCACTGTGTTTATTGTGATTATTGTAATAACTGTTATTTTTAAATTTTAACTCTCTCATCTGTAATACACATGCCGAATTTTCTAGAAGGAATCACTTGATAAAAATATACCATCCCTTTTAAGTTTGTGATTAAATTGTGATCATTCACAGCAAAGTCAGTCTTAAAACGCTCTGGATTTAAACGAAGTTCGGCGCAGGTCTTAAAATGGCCAAACACAAACTCCTACGCTTTTGCAATTTAACTTATTCAGCCTCCCAACACATCATCTACATGTATAATCAGTGATTCAAGTTTGATTTCTAAATCAAGCCAGATTTGAAACAAATAAAGCCGCCTTAAATTCATCGTTTAGTACTTAATGACATCCAGCAACAAAATCCCGTTGAACTTTCGGTTGATTTAGTGCGGACTTTTGAAAAGGCTCTCGTTTAGTAAAATTCAACATTTGCGCCTCTTGTGCATATGCCGAATGTTCTAGAAGAAAGCAAGAAAGCACACGGTGCCATCCATTTTAATTTAAATATATTATGTGTTTATTTATTAGAGGTTAATGCTCAATCGCTAGCATATCAACCGAACTCCATTCATTCATTAGTCCGTCCTTGTGCAAAATCCCATTTAACATTGTGTCAGTTTAGTGCACAGGTGTCAAACTGATCCAGTAAAGGGCCACTGTGGCTGCAGGTTTTCATTCCAACCAAGCAAGAACACACCTGATCCAACAAATTATTCAATCAACTGGATTGTCTTTACACAGTTGATTTGTTGGATCAGGTGTGTTCTTGGTTGGAATGAAAACCTGCAGCCACAGTGGCCCTTTACTGGATCAGTTTGACACCCCTGGTTTAGTGCGTAACTAAAATAGCTGTCATCAAGTTCAATACATGCTACTTTTACACTTGCGCCGAATTTTCTCCCACTAACTATTAATAAAGAGGATACTATTGTTATTGAACACGGCCTTTACATATAAACAGATAGTGAAAGTAATAGGCATTAGCATTGGATGCAAACGATGTTCGGTGTAGGTCTAAAATGGACTTAAAAGCCTCACTTAACGAATCCAGCAGCGATTTATCTCACGAACACGTCAGTAACTTCAGTAAAAGTGAGGTTTAACTTTCTCACCGGGGAGTCATGATGTAGATAAAATGAACTCCATTCACATACCAAAGCTAAATGTGGTTGCTCATACCAAACCCCATTGAATTTCCTGTCAATCTATTGCGGCAAATTGTAGTTATATTTCTTTAATAAAATAACTCCTCTCATTTTACTCCTTATGCCGAATTATCAACAAAGACACAAGAAGTTCAAGGATTTATGATTTTCATCCTAACACCGACATGCGGTAATTTATAGACAAGTGAAAGTAAAATTGCTCTGAATTTGAACGATGTTTGGTGCAGTTAGCTAACCGGTAGCTTTGAGTGAGTTACTCTATATGGAGAGGCTAACTATAGCCAAACACTCGTATGTCATCATGCAGGTTGGTCTGATTTAGCGCCTGTTTTTAAGAGAAAAGGCGTTTAAAGCCAGAATTTTGCTTGTCAGTGCTGGTCGGGTATCTGCAGCGTGCAGCTGATGCAATAAGCTGGCATCTCAAGACAGACCGGCATGTTCAGAGAGAAAACACTTCTTAGTAGAGAAGCTTATCAGGATTAATAATGTGCAATTCACCTGGAAGATTTTTGATGTGTCTGGGATAGCATGAAACTCCAAGGACCCTTCAGATAGATAAATAATACTTCTATTGTTCATGTGCTTTATGATCCACCCACTTCACCTTTTAATGACTTTGTGCACTTCAGAGAATGTGCACGAGTTACTTCAGCACATTTTCAGCTCACCCTTTATTTCCTGACATTTGTTATGGGGGGCTTGACTTTGAAACAATGTGAAACAATGTAAATAATGTGCTGTAATTAAATATTTGTGGGGAACATAGTTGGATATTTTCAGAATTGTTTGTATTCCTCTGCCTATTAAAGTGAGATCAGTCCCTATCCCCCACACGGCTGCAGGCTACCTGGGGCAGCTGATATACTCTGGCTGCTTCTGTCTTGGCCGTCATGTTTTCCAGCACTTTGGCTCCAGTGTCCTTGTTTTTCTGGTGAAATATTGGATCACAGGATTTCTGTAAAAGTTTAGTTTTAGGGATTTAACAGCATAACGCCACCTTTAAACCCTCTACAACTGGTCTAATTAGTTGTGAATATGTGGATATATATCAAATATTAGATATTTATCTGTCATTCTGTTCTCTACAGACTGTTTAAAGCTTTGAAAAAACCCAATCACTTGGCACACTGATGTGATAACAGGACCCTGTTTGTGTCTTCAGATGTGTTTCCACCAGTCTGTTCGGCTCAGTTCAGTTCTGTACCAGTGTATTAGCTGGGGATGTACTATATTGGATTACTGAAGATATTTCCAAACTCATTATCACTGATACTGATATTGTGTGTCAAGAGCACAAAGCCTTCTCTTAACTAAAAGTTACATGGTCCAATCCTGTGATCGCCAAAGCTGCAATTTTTGCAGTGCTTCTGACTGACCCAGGATCTGTTGTGTCGACTATTTTACAAATTTGCAGGCAATCTGCATTTATGGAAGTGCTGGTAAGCAGGTCAACAATACCAAACCTCTGTTTATGAGTAGAAGTTGGAGTATCCCTTAAATAATGAAATCAGATTATTTATCATCAATATTAGATGATGAATCATGTGTTACATGTTTCTGATCATAGATATCCTTACTGTTGTCTATACTGTAAACATAGTGAATATTGCATTGAAAATTGATTTGAAGAAAATTGTAAATCGAATTGAAATCACAATATCTGCCAGAAAAATCGCAATTAGATCTTTTCCTGAAATCTTTCAGCCCTATTAGAAAAACATGTGACCTAAGAAAATTCTATAAATTATATTTTGATTTGTAAAAATCCATTGTACATTGAGCCAGTTTATGGGATATTTATGGCCAATAATCAAAATATTGGTTGTAAATATCAGGAAAATGTTCACATCCGCCGATCACAATAATCAACCTTTTAGACTTCATATACTGTTATTGGTCAAGTCAGTGGAGGTCAAAATCTCAGAGGGATGTTTCAGCACCTTGTTGAATCGATGCTGTGAAGAATTAAGGAGCTCTGAAGGCAAAAGTGGGTCCAGCCTCATACATTTAAGGTGTACCTTATAAAATGGCCAGTGATGTATATGTCCTATATTTTGAATATCAGCTAAATGTACAAATGTATGAAAAAAATGCTCCATTTTAAAGTGTTTGTAAGAAACATTTGTCTTAAAATGATCGTTATATCCAAACAAATTATTTATTTGATTTTTCTCACTGAAAATCCACTTTAAAAATATATTTGATTATTCAAATATATTTTTGTCTTGAAATTGATTACAAGAAGTTAGGACACTGGTATATCAGATATTGCTAAAAATCCCAAATCATGCTTTCCTACATTTTTTTATTTGTAGTTAATTTTATTGTTAATTAGGACAGAAAGACTGAGGTTGTGTATCCGACTTGGTTGAAAAATTGTAAGATTCTGATGTTGGGTGACTCATCCAGCTGAGCTCAAAGTTAATTTTTATAAAAAAATTAAAACACTCTGGATTTAAATGATGTTCAGCGCTTGATTTCTAAATCAAGCCTGATTTGAAACAAATAAAGCCACCAAAAGTCATCATGCTGTACTTAATTACACCCACCAACAGGATCCCGTTGAAGTTTCTGTTGATTTAGTGCGGACTGTTGAGTGAGTTACTCTTTATGGAGGGGCCAAACACTCATATGTCATCGTGCAGGTTGGCCTGATTTACGGCCTGTTTTTAAGAGAAAAGGCGTTTAAAGCCAGAATTTTCCTCGTCAGTGCTGGGCGGTTCTGTTGCATTTCTATCCGCAACGTGCAGCTGATGCAATAACTTGACATCTTGAGAGAGACCGGCATATTCAGAGAGAAAACACTGCCTTATAGAGGAGCTTATCAGGATTGTTAATGTGCAATTCACCGGAAAGATTTATGATGAGTTCAATAAATGGTACTTCTTTTATTAATGTGTTTTATGATCCACCCACTTTTATTAATGCGTATGTGCACATTCCCAGCTCACCGTTTATTTCCTGACATTTGTTGTAAATTTTAGATGAGATCCTGATTTTGGGTGAAGCGTCAAAGTTAATTTTATAAAAAATTCATCCATCATCTTTGGTGAAATTTCTGTTTAATGTTCGTTTCCAAAACCATTAATCTTCTCAATGAGAGTACCGGGCATATTTTAAGAATATTAGACTCAGAGCTGTGTGAAATTACAGATTTAAAGAGAGTAAAACTGGTGTCAGTGTTGGCCGTGAAAGTTTTGTTGGATGAGGATGCACACATGATCAGAACAATATCAGTATCAGCAGATACTTGTCTAAAAAGATTGTTATTGTTGGGTGAATACAGGAGTGTCATGGCAGTGGAAACAAAGATCAAGATTCAGGTTTATTGCCCAAAACTGAGCTCGGCCAAACGGGACGTCCTGGTGGAAACACGCTGTCTGTGTGTGTGCACATGTGCGATCGCCGCTTTGATTGACTTGCTGCATCTCGTGTTCTACCCTCCACGCTGTGATGATGATGATGATGATGATGATGCATCATGCCCCGCCCTCCCCTAGTGCTAGGGTTGCTTACCGATTTTCTCCTGTTCTTCCTGCCCGACTGCGGACGCCCCTCATCATCACATCACCGCTGCGCCCGTCCTCCTGTGATTGGCTGAACCTCTGCACTGCTGCACTTTCCCATGATGCACTCCTGAACTTCTGCTCGTCCCTTTTTTGGACGTGTGTTTTTTTGCCCTGGTGTTTTTGTGGGACGATCTCTCCGGGCATGTTCTGTGTTGGTGCTCTGGCTCTGGTGGGCCGTCGGACTGTAACACGTGCCTGGTCTCTGCACACCTGTCCTGGGATCACGGTGGCTCAGGTAGGCCGTCTGAAATGGAGGAGCTCTGTTAGGCGATGTTGTTGATTTTAGGGATGTGGGATACCAGATTTTTGCTGTTGTGCCAGTATTTAAAAACACCTTTTAGTGTTTTTTTTTTTTTTTTTCCCTTGTTACACCATCTGACTCCTCATTTTAGAATTTTCACGCTGCTTTTATTTTAACAGCCGTATTCATGCTTGGTTTTACAATTTAAAAACAAAACTAAATATTTCAAACCGCAGGCCGAGCTTCTTTTTTGCTTGTCTAACACAGTACTGTGTGGACAGTCACTGCTCAGTAAGAGCCATTACTGTGAAGAGTTTCTACTTTTAATCAAAGCTCCAAATAAACCCACATGTTTGCAGCACAGTTTCCTGTAATGATCCTTCAGTATAAATCTAAAGCACAGACATTTCATTTGTCATGAGGGGTGGAATAAAGGCCGTATATTCTGCTGACACGTGCACAGGGTTGCAAAGAGCCGGAAAGTTCTGGTTAATTTCCAGGAACTTTACATCGGAATTAACTGGAAATTGGGAGCAACTTGAACGAACAGTAACATATCCAAACTTAAACATAATCTTTAATCAAACATATATATAATCATTTTGTTTTATCATAGACAGACATCCATGCAATACGATAAAAATTACGTTATCTATTTCGAAGTAGAACTTTATCAAGTTTTGATTATTTTATTTAACAATCAATTGCAACTTCACTTTTTGTTGATGGGCTCAAACGTGTGGCCTCAGTGGTCCGTCCATCCATCCACCCATTATCCATACTGCCTGTCCCTTTCCCTGAACTGGTCGCTAGCCAATCACAGGGCCACATAGAGAGACAGACAACCATTCACTCTCACAATAATACTTAAGGACAACTTAGAGTCACAGATTACCCTAACAAGCATCTTTTTGGTCCGTGGGAGGAAAACATGCACGGGGAGAACATACTAACTCCAGACAGAAAGGCCCTGACGAAGGCAGGGATCGAACCAGCAACCTTCTCGCTGTGAGGCATGAGCACTACCTTTCTGCGCCACCATGCCACCCTAGTCAAGGTTAGGGCAGACAGGGTCATCATGGCAGACAAGATGTTTGACATTATGCACAGTTTGAAAGAAAATAATGAAACAGGTTATAAGTTGAGAAGTTTAAAATTAAAGTATCCATGTAATTTAAATCTTCAAGTTCCCATTGGTTCAGAGTTCTCCATGGAGGAAGGGAACATATTCCAGAATGAGTAAATGTCACTTCTGCTTAACTGAAGAAATCCACTTTTAACAGTATTTTTTACCTTTTTGGTCTAAGGGCCAACATTCAGTTCAGTAAAGTCCAGGTTTATTCTCATAAATTCCTGTTAACTCCCATGGAAAAGTTCTAACTTGAACTTTGCAGCCCTACATGTGCAGCAGTTATAAAGGCAGTAAAAACAGGCAGACATCATTTAACATAAATCCTAATTTTTAACAAACAAAATGAACTGATTAAGCTTTGTTGTTATCTGCTAATAGAGATTATCAGGCCATTGATGATGCATATCCCTGTTTTTCATGCTTATGAAGACAAACACTTTATCAGTTCATGTTTTTTTTTCAGATTGATGAAGAAGTGGCCAAACTGTTGGAGTTGAAGGCACAAATAGAAGATGAAGGCAAACAGCAGTTTGTCCTCAAGACGGCAAAGGTGAGACTGACATGCTGCTTCTTTGTCACAGACTTACTGTTTATATGCTGCAGCGTTGAACTCCCAGTTTTTACATTTAGTAGTCAATCAGTCAATAATGTTGAATCTGCCCCGTTTGATACCAACGGGGCATTGTGGTCAATGTAATCTCTATTTATTGGCTATTTTCACAAACTTTCTGCGCTTCCTTTCTGCTGTTGTGACACTGACACACTGGCACATGGGATTAAATGCTCAGGTCTGCAGGGTTTCCTTCAGTTTATGGCTGCAGCAGAAGAATCTGAGCTTGGTCCTCCTGTAGAAGAGGCGGTGCTCCTGAGTGACCCAGGGGTCGGAGCGCACAAACAGCAGAAAAATCAGAAAGTGGTGCCATAGCCCCTCGCTCCTGCAGCGCAGAAAGACCCAAACTACTGTCACTAATGCAGGACATGTGTCTGTCCATCAGGGAACGAGGGACTACAACCCCAAACAGATGGCCATCAGGGAGAAGGTCTTCAACACCATCATCAGCTCCTTCAAACGCCACGGAGCGGAGACCATCGACACGCCTGTGTTTGAGCTGAAGGTGGACATGTCCTCCACTTTGAGGGTTTGAAAGACTTTAATCACCTCACTGTAAAAACTAAAGGTCTGTCCTTCTGCTGCTTTAAGGAAACACTGATGGGGAAGTATGGAGAAGATTCGAAGCTCATCTACGACCTGAAAGATCAAGGAGGAGAGCTGCTGTCCCTCAGATACGACCTCACTGTATCCTCCAACACCTGCCTCAGGTGGGGCTGATGATGATGCAGCCAATCAGAGCAGCTCATTGTGGTTGTAGAGTTTTGTTTCCATTGCAGACCTGGGGTGGAGATACACCTGCTGTTAACTACGCAGACACATGATGGTCACTGAGTGCCCACGGGCAGGGCAGGAGTAGGAGTCAACACGTTTTAAAGACAGAGCTCTACAGAGCCGACCGTGTGTTCTTAAAGGGATATGCCAACATTTTTTTTTGGGGGTTTTCGTGTCTTGCCTCACTCCCGAGTCCATGACAAGCAGTAACAAGGAAGAGACGGACAGAGCTCGCCCACGGTTTATTAGCTTAGCTCAAACACTGAGAGTCAGTGGGTAGTGTAAGCCTGCCTCTGCCTACAGTCTTCAGATGAACTCTTCAGCAACTCCAACTTGATCTATTTTTAGACTAAGATTAGCACTTTAAGTAATGTTCAAAAGAAATATTACAATACTAAACCACAGGGCGCAGGCACAAACCACCGCAGACGCCTTTGTTTTATTGACCTACATACAAGCACGTCCAGTATTTTCAGAATATTTTAACAGGAAACTGAGTATTTAAACTCATTTAAAAAACAATTTCAAGCAAAAGTGCTGGTGCAAAACCTGACAGGGCCTACCATCATGGAAACTAAATTTTCAGTATTTATATTTTCAAACATTGCAACAACTTACAATTCCATTTTTAGTTTTTCAATCTTTTGCAGAAAATAATGCGATTTAATCAACATATCAACTACAAGTAAGATCCTGAGCATCACAAACGGTTGTCATGGTGATATCTGCTGTCTCCAGGAGGAACAGCCCTCACCTGAAGTCACTTATTCACAGAACTTTAGAATAAAGGAGAACTAATCACGCTAACACACCAAAGAGCCACACGTCATCCTTAACCTGACCTCCTCCAGGTGCCCTTCGCCCGCTACCTGGCCATGAACAAGATAACCAACATCAAGCGCTACCACATTGCCAAGGTGTACCGCCGCGACAACCCGGCCATGACCCGCGGACGCTACAGAGAGTTTTACCAGTGTGTGAGTCGTCTGCTGGTCCATGATTTCACCCCTGCAGGTTTCTCTCAGACTGATCACACCTTTAAGACACCCACGTCCTGTATTAATGTGTTTGTGTGCGTTTCAGGATTTTGACATTGCAGGCCAGTATGATGCCATGATTCCAGACGCCGAGTGTCTGAAGATCGTCCACGAAATCCTCAGTGAGCTCGACCTCGGAGACTTTCGCATCAAGGTTTGTCATTTTCATTCATCGGATCACAGGATTTATGTATCAACTGCAAAAATGTTCAGTTATAATCGGTATCGTACTTTTATACTCTTACTGGCCACCTTATTGGGTACACAACTGTGTATATATAAGGACTCAGCCAATCACACTGCAGCAGCTCAAAGCATTTAGGCAGGTCATCATGATGGAGACCTGCAGAGGTCAAACTGAACATCAGGGCGAAGAAGGGGGATTTGAGTGACTCTGAATGTTGCTGGTCTGTCAGAAACTGCTGATCTACTTGGATTTTCATGGATAACCATCAAGGGTTAGCAGAGAATGGTCTGGGACAGAGAGAATATCCAGTGAGTAGCAGGTCTCTGGCTGAAAATGGCCTGTTGGTGTGAGAATTCAGCGGAGAATGGTCAGAGTGGTTGGAGATAGAAAAACAACAAAAGGCCATTTCTGAAAGCATACGTGGAATCTTAGAGCAGCAGAAGACCACTCCGGGTGCCACTCCTGTCAGAACAGGAAACTTACACAATTCACTAAAACTGGATTCAGGAGATTAAAGCGTCTCCTCCTCCACAGTTTGTCTCATTAGTTTTTAGAGGGACGTTCTGACTGAAAGACTTAAATGTCAGGACTTTATTGCCTGAAAATTGATGTAAATATTCAGTTTGCTCGATTTTAACTTTTTTTTTTATTTTTATTTTCAGGTCAACGACAGACGGATCCTTGACGGGATGTTTGCAGTGTGTGGAGTTCCAGACGAGAAGTTTCGCACAATCTGCTCAACAGTAGATAAACTTGACAAGGTACGGACTCATCCTGCCGTGAATATACTCAAGATTCAAGTCAACTATGCAAATGGATTCAGCCATAATTAACAGAAATTAATCTTTAATGGGAGATGGTGAATTATTATGGTCCAGAGACTATTTTGGTCTATAAGACTAAAAGTTCTCTATAATTATTGAGATAAAAACAACAAAGTCCTCCCTGCTGGTCACAGGTGCCGTGGGAGGAGGTGAGGACGGAGATGGTGAACGAGAAGGGACTGTCAGAGGAAGCTGCTGATCTGATCGGGGAGTACGTCAGTCTGCAGGGTGAGACCCTCTCCTTTATTCAGAAACCTGTGAAGTCCAAACAGCAGCGACTCAAACCTCTGACCTCAGAGGTCAGCAGGTAGAGGTAGTTCACCTCACGGACTTCCTCTCAAAGGGACAAACCTGATTAAATAAAGACTGAATAAATTAAATATCTGATTGGCCTGTAGTGAGTATGATTGACAGGATTGTCCAATCACCTGCCGGATATGCTAATAAAGGGTTCTGCCCTGTTCCAAATACTTTCTATGGGCTGTGTTTCCTCTGGTCCATCCAACACAGAAAAACCTCGTATGATGATCATGTGTAAATAAGCAACTCAAAATGACTGAACAGCTCTCACTAAGAAAGCTACAGGAGCTCATGTGCAGAGGTCGACTCTGGAGGCAGCTCTGCAGGTGCTGAGCGAACAGAATATTGAACAAGTCTGTGTCTTCTGTAGGGGGAAAGGACCTAGCAGAGCGCCTCCTCCAGGACCCAAAAATGTCTCAGAGTAAGGAGGCCTGTGCGGGACTGACGGACATAAAGCTGCTCTTCAGCTACCTGGAGCTCTTCCAGGTCACAGACAAGGTGAGACGGGGTGTTTAATGATGATGGGTCACATGCTGCTTGTCGGTACTGAAGATGTTCCTGGCTGACCAGCTCCTCATCCTTTCTACAGATAGATGCTAGGGCTGGGTATTTCCAGCAACCTCACAATATGATACAGATCCCGATACTGAGGCCACGATACGATACGTATCCCAATACACGTAAATTGTGAACATTGATTGTGCTTTTAACAGAATTCTCAGCAAGTTTTGCTTTTATTACAAGAAGAAAAAGAACAAGTAAGAGTTTTAAATGGTTCTACAACTTAAGAAACTTAAATTCAGGTCCTTAAAGATGGTAGACCTCTCTTCATCATGCAGTTTGGCTTCTACTTTGAACTGTGCCATTGTTAACATTAGCCAAAGTGTATTGACAACAACTATCAAAGCATTGAGGCCGTATCGATTCTGTAGAAACTGTATCAATACATGTATCCCCAAGGAGTGCGTCATGATATTTTGCTGTATTGATATTTTGAGCACAGGCCTAATAGATGCAGAGCTTTGGGAAAACCTACTCGTCTAATGTGGGAAAATACTCAAAATGGAGCACGGATCCATTCTGATATCATTTTTATTGATGATTCCTCCCTGCTGTGTGCCTCTCCTTTATGTCCACTTTTCTCCCCGTCTCCTATAGGTGGTGTTTGACCTCAGTCTGGCCCGTGGTCTGGATTATTACACGGGGGTCATTTATGAGGCGATCCTGACTCAAGCCGGCGTGGCCCCTGTTAGCAATGAAGGCCAAAACGGGGCCCCTGCAGAGGAGAGCGTCAGCGTGGGCAGCGTGGCCGGCGGTGGGCGGTACGACGGCCTGGTTGGCATGTTCGACCCTAAAGGAAGAAAAGTGCCATGCGTGGGCGTGAGCATCGGCATCGAGAGGGTCTTCTCCATCATGGAGCAGAAGGCCGAGGTATTTAAGGTTAATGATGAGGTAAAGAGGTGTGGGGGTGTTTCTGGAGTTAACGCTGAAGTGTTGTTCAGGCCTCAGCAGAGAAGGTTCGCACCACAGAGGTCCAGGTCATGGTGGCGTCTGCTCAGAAGAACCTGATGGAGGAAAAACTCAAACTCATCACTGAGCTCTGGAACGCCGGCATCAAGGTGTGTGACTCCGCACCAGCCGATCCCCTGACTCTCCTCGATAGACTC